>JASDQU010680487.1:162122-183288 GCA_032191745.1 Picea mariana
AGATACAAAAATGAGATTTTTTGCACAAAGTCTCGCATGTGAAGTCAGAAAATGGTTCAGAGCTCTTCCAGCAACAAGTATCTAAGATTTTTCATCCTTTGAAACAAGTTTTCTTTCAAAGTGTGGTGACAAGAAAATCTTCCTTCAATTGCTAACTCAGTACAACAACATGAGAAGGTCACCTGATGAAACAATACAAGAGTTTTCATCTAGATTTATGAAAGTTTACAACACAATTTCTATTGAAGTAAAACCTCTTCCTAGAGTTTCTCAACTTAGAAATATTGATTCCTTTGACAATGACTTTGCTTTGTTGTTAAGAGAAATAAGATCATATTCACTAGATGATATGATGAGTTATGTAATAGAAGCTGAAGTAAATCTAATGGCTTGAGGAAAGATCAAATATAATTCTGGCATAGACATAAAAAAGGTTCGATATAAGGCACATCCTTCAACCTAATAGTCATCAGAAGAGATATTTGAGTTGATGATAAAGACTATGGAGAAACTCATGGAAAGGATGTCCTTAGGTAATAAACCTAACACTAGAGAGCAAGATGATTTTCCACCCAGAAATCAAAGGAGACTAGCAGTTCCATAGATCATACAAAGAGACCAGAGGAACCAGGGTGATCAGCAAATAAGACCTCCTTTTCAAAACAATTATGTAAATGAAAATTTTGATGAAAGTTTTGAAGATAATATGCATTATTGTGATGGTGATGAAACAAAGGTGTTTTTAACTAAATAGGAACATGATTATTTCATGGATGAAAATGATATATTTATGCAGGAGAATGATGAAAGGTTATCAGTGGAAAAGGAAGGCTATTAGAAAGGGTTGCAGAATGTCATCATGCAATTCCAGAAACAATATAATCTTCGAAGAAAAAAGGTGCATGCAAATCCTCCAAAGGGAAATCCTACCGAGGAATCTCAAAATAGTACACCTTCTTCTAGTCAGCCTAAGAAGGACTCCATTGCAAAGGATGTTGTGGAGAAAGGAAAGCAGAAGGAAGAACCTCCAAAGAAAGTACCTGAAGTAATAAAGGAGACAGTCATCAAAGAGGTAGAAAAAAACTCATCTTCCTTTAACTTTGAAAGTGAGATGGCCAAAATTAAAATCTTTGTTACATTCAATGAGATGATAAAGAATAGTGAATATAGAAATTAGATCATTAAGGTGCTCAAGTTGGAAGAAAATTTGGATACTTTAAACATACAAGATGATCATCTTGCCATATTGTTTGGCCCACGTGTTGAGGAGAGTGGTGATGTTGATGAGGTCCCTCATTTCTATGTCAGCCTGAAGATTCATGATATGACTTTTCATACTGATATGCTAGATTCAGGAGCATCCCATAATCTGATGCCCAAGGTGGTCATGGACCAATTGGGTCTGGACATTACAAGGCCTTGTAAGGATATTTTCTCCTTTGATTCAAGGAAGGTGAAGTGCTTGGGCCTAATCAAATATCTAGTAGTATCTTTGTCTCAAATTCCAACAAAAAATATGGTCATGGATGTGGTGGTTGTTGATATCCCGCCTAAATTTTGCATGTTGTTATCTAGTTCATGGGATGCAAAGCTGAAAGGGACTTTGCAAATGGATATTTCATATGCCACTATCCTTGTTTTTGGCCAAGATAAGAGGTTGTACAAGGAAGTATTGCTCAAGTACATGGTCAGTAACAAAGCCTAGCCAAATAACCATCCCATTTATTCTATGGAAACTGAGATTGGTTCTTCCATTTTCTTTAATGATTTGAGTTTTGAAGAGGAGGTGCCAAAGACTGATATAACTATCAAAGACAAACCAAATCAGCAAAACAGTGCAGAAAATGAAATGTGGAATATGAGCTTTGATGGAGTTGTCAGCATAGAAGGAGCAAGGGCTAGTGTGTGGATTAACCCCCCCAAATTGGGTACAAAACTTTGTTCTTACAAACTTGCTTTTGATTGCACAAATAACATGCCTGAATATGAGGCATTAGTGTTGGGATTGAAGACATTGAAAGAAATGGGTGCTAGGAGGATAGTTGTCAATGGATATTATGAGTTGATTATAAATCAAGTAAAGAGTATATATCAAGAAAATCATCCTCGACTACGAGCACATAGGAATATAGTGCTTGATATTCTTGAAGAATTTCCAAAATATAATCTTTCAGTGATTCCAAGGGGGCAGAATCTTATCGATGATGCCCTAGCTACTTCAGCCTCATTTTTCAAAATTCCATTTTTTCCTAACAGAAGATATGAGATTGAGGTCAAGCACATGCCAGCAGTACCTAATAACATTAAGTACNAGTCAAGCACATGCCAGCAGTACCTAATAACATTAAGTACTAGAAATTTTTCGAAGATGGAAAACAAGTAGAAAGTTTCATTCATATGGATGGTGAATTTGCAAATTTGAATATTGATGAGGAATATAGTTGTGAAGAATAAGATGCAACTGTGTTCGCAAATGATGATTATTTCAAGAATCAGATTGCTAGTAAGGATATAATGCAGCTGAAAAATAACATCATTCCCAAAGGCCTGGTCCCATTAGAAAAACTCTTTGACAACAATGATGTAGCCATAAGTCCTAAAATTACTGTTAATGATGGAGATGTTGAAGATTGCAACATTGGGACTCAAAAAGATCCCAAGATCATCAAGATATCCAAGACACTTATCCCATAGGTCAAGCAGAGGTATATTAATTTAATGAAATAATATCCTGAAGTTTTTGCATGGAGTTATGAAGATCTAAAGGTCTATGATACTAAGGTGATTCAGCATGTGATTCCAATCAAGGAGGATTACAATCCTTTCAAGCATAAATTAAGAAGAATTAATCATTTGCTACTTCCATTGATTGAAAAGGATATAAAGAAGTCGTTTGAGGCCAAGATCATAGTGTCTTTGAGAATTTCTAAGCGGGTGGAAAATATGGTACCTGTCAAGAAGAAAAGTGGAGAGATCATATTATGTGTGGACTTTCAGAATCTAAACAGGGTATCTCTAAAGGACAATTACCCACTGCCCAAGATGGATCACATTCTACAGAAGGTGGTTGGTTCTCAAAAAATATCAATGTTGGATGGTTTCTCTAGGTACAACCAAATCATGGTACACCTTGATGATTAGGATAAGACAACCTTCACAACACCTTGGGGCACCTTCATGTATGTCAAAATTCCTTTTGGGATCATGAATGCGGGATAAACTTTCCAAAGGGCTATGGATATAGCCTTTGTTGATGAGAAAGATAAGTTAATTTTTATTTACTTAGATGATATCACTGTATATTCAGTTTATGATGATGAACATCTTAAACATCTAAGGAGAGATTTTCATAAATGTAGGAAGTTTGGCATCTCATTGAACCCCAAGAAGTCTAATTTTGGCATGGAAGAGGGAACATTGCTCGGCCACGTTATTTAAAAGAAGGGAATAAATATATATCCCAACAGAGTTGACGGAATCCTTAAAATTGGCACACCCAGAAGCAAGAAAGAAGTACAATCTTTCCTAGGGAAAGTAAATTTTTTGAGAAGGTTCATCCCTAATCTGGCTAAAATCATAAAGCATATCACTAACATGCTCAGGAAAGGAAGTGAGATAAATTGGATTCCTGAAGATAGAAAGTCTTTTGAATATATTGAAGTGGCATTGACCAAATCCTCATTGTTGGCCAGTCCCAATTTTGCAAAAGACTTTACATTGTTTTCTTTTGCCTCAAAACACACCATTGTTGGTGTTTTGTTACAAAAAGATGAATAGAACTTTGAAAGGCCTATAAACTATTACAATAGGACATTGATAGATTCCCCACTAAAGTATGATATCATGGAAAATCAGGCATATGCACTAGTCAAGGCCCTAAAGGAGTTTAGAGTTTATATATTTCATTCACATATTGTTGCTTATGTGCCTAGCAGTTCTGTGAAGGAAATTTTGACTCAACCTGATCCTGAGGGTAAAAGGGGCAAGTGGATAGCTATGTTGTTGGAGTATGACCTCGAGATCAAACCTACAAAGTTGATCCAGGGGAAGGGACTTGTAAAGTTGATTGCACAGTCAAATTGTGAGCTCTTGGGAATTAATTTCATTGTTGATTTATCAGCAGGTTCAGAAGAATAAAAGGTCCCTCGGGTATCCCAAAAATTCCTTGACTTCCCATGGTATGCTAACATTATTTATGTGTTGATAAATTTGCAGGATCCTCCTGAATTGAGCAAAACCAAGGCCAGGTTTTTGAAGCTAAAAGTAGTAAATTTTTGGATTCTAAACCAATGTCTGTATTGGAAGGATCCAGGTGGGATCTTACTGAGTTATTTATTGGAGGAAGAAGTAGAAAAAACCATCAAAGAGTTTCATAAAGGTGATTGTGGAGGGAACCATTATTGGAAAAATAATGTACACAAAATATTGAGGGCAGGTTTCTATTGGCCTAGCATTTTTTCTAATGTTTAAAAAGAAGTTTCAAGTTGTCATGAATGCCAATTTTTTTATGGGAAGAGAAAATTGTAGCCTTTTCCTTTGAAGCCCATCTCTATTGAAGCACCTTTTAGGCAATGGGGCCTTGATTTCATAGGAGAAATTCATCCACAATCCTCAGCTCAGCATAAGTGGATACTGACAGCCACAGATTACTTCACCAAGTGGATTGAAGCAGTCCCCACAAGGCAATCCACCAATATTGTTATCATTCAGTTTGTGGAAAACAATATTTTGTCTAGATTTGGTTGTCCAGTTAAAACCATCACTGACAATGCAACAAAATTCAAGTCCAAAAAGATGGAAAAAATTTGCAGTGATTACAGTATAACTCTTGGCCATTCCACAGCTTATTACCCTCAAGGTAATGGGCTGGTTGAGTCATCCAATAAGAGTTTGACCAGAATTATCAAAAAAATGTTGCAAAATAACAAAAAGGCTTGGCACAAGAAGCTTATTTATGCATTATGGGCTGACAAGATCACTACTAAGAGGTATATTGCCACTTCACCCTTCCATATTATGTACGAAACATAGGCAGTTTTTCCTACTTAATTAGGATTGTCAGTGATAATATTGCTACATGAGAAAGCTGTTGAACCATATGCCACTCAAAGGAGGACAAATGAACTAATCAATGTTCAACAAAAAAGAGAGAAAGCCTTCAACAACTCTCAACTCCACCAAGACAAGATTAAAAAATCTTTTGACAGGCATACTAAGGAAGATGATTTCAAAGTGGGGGATTTGGTGTTAAAGTGGGATGTCAGGAATGAAGACAGAGGAAAGCATGGAAAATTCGACCATATGTGGCTTGGACCTTTCAAAATTGTGGCATACCATGGAAATAATGCATATCTGCTACAGGAACATAATGGAGATATTGTTGGTGGGGGACCTATGAATGGCAGGTTTCTCAAGCATTATCTCTCTTAAATAAGTTTTCACCCTTTCCATTTCATTGTATATAACCATTTTTTTTTTCAATTGAAGCATTTGAAATCAAATCAACAGAAAATTGAAGACCGAAGCGAAGGCCCTAAATTTTCGCTGAGTATAATTGGAGTTATGTGAACAAAGTTTTGTGAATTAGTTGTTGATCGATTTAGTTGCATGAGTGAAATAAATCCCAATGGACTGGAACTTGGTCTGTCATTCTTTGCTCCTTCGTTGGGAGGATAGCATCCCTAGTTGGAGCCCATGTTAGTCACCATTAAATTTTTATTGTGCGAAATCAAGATTTCAAAGTCTGGCGGAATGCTAAAATTGGTTTGGAAGCCTGATAAACTGGGAAAGGCGTTGAATATGGAAAGGAAGAGATAAATCTAGCAGGAGTGCTAAGTTGATCGGGTCCGAAGCATCGTGGATCGTGAGTTCTCAAGATCAACGACCGAGAATGATTTTGGGGGCGAAGCTACGTGGGGTTTAATTTTGAAGAGCAATCTCTAAATCTAAACCGCGATTTTCTCTCGGAGGTACGTGGCATCACCAGGTGCATTTCGGGACGAAAAGCGGGTTGCCTCAAACCAATTTTTCACACCCCCCAAAAATGGAAAAGTATAAAAGTACCTTTATTCATTTATTTTATTTGATTATTATTTTTTGAACACTGGATCGTTAGAACCTTAGCGCGACTATCGTCTTCCACCTGCATCTCAACAATATGATAACTCGGTACGCCATTTCCGCTCGATTCCAGGTATTCTTCATCACAACCATGGATCCCATCACAAACTTAGTAACGGAACAAGATCTCACAACAAATGAAGAATCTCTAATTGACAGAGACACAGATGTTTTTTATGTTGAAATCACTATTTCCCCTATCTATGTGTCCAAAAGCAACTTGTCCGATAAAGTAGGAAGATGTATACCATTCCTTGAAGCAGTTCAGGCCACCATAGTCCCTTATGTTGTCGAAATTTCTTTCTCGCTTCCCAAATTTATAGGTTGGTGCATCGAACAATATTCCCATGAAGAAAGAGTCGTTGTGAATAAACGAGGGTCTAAGGTCTTGTGTAGGGTAGAGAGTCAATCAATTTGAGAGTCCCTCGATACACTAGAGTCCTTTTCCGCAATTTCTGAACCTTTCAATGAAGAGAAGTTGATTAGGGTATATAGATAATGTCCATCATAGGTCCGAGATCTGTTTTTACAGGCGATTATTAAACCTGAACATTTTTTAGAAGGTCTATCTTTGTCGATGAATTTAAATATAATGGTCATCGAAGTCCAATGGGTCTTCTCCCTATTGAGTCAAGTTTTAGGTCTAGACAATGAAAAATATGTGGTTGAAGGCATGCTCAGTTTCCTTTTGACCTTTTTTAAGCCAGAGTCTGGTATGTCAGTCCATATCAGCTTTGATCAATTCCTAGATGATAATATCCATAAACAGTTAGTGAATTTTCACTCCCTAAGACATTTCAGATACTACACCTATCTGTTGAGAATTTTCCTGGAAACCAACAAGAGGGAATTTCCTAAAGAAGAATTTGTGTCAACTGAGTGTAAAATAATTACATTACTTATCTTCATCAACAAAGTCATGTCCAGAGTTTATAGTTTGATTTTCAATACCATCCTACCTAGAGTTTTGGATGAAATGAGAATCTATATGCAACCAAATCTAGAGAACAAAGTGGGGGATTGGGTATTATTCATGCACACAACAGTAATCTGGGTTAATGGTTGTCGTGAATCCCCTTACCTATTTCCTATTTTTCTAAATCCTAGAATCTTTTCCCTTGAATTCATCAGGCAGAGAATTATATCTGAGACAGAGAATTTCCTAAAGTTTCAAAGACTACAACCTTAAGTTCCCTTTTATCATTGGCCCCTTCATTTTCAAATATAGATCATTTTTATCTCAGGTTCAAGAAAATCTCAAAGAGTTTGGTTTTGCACAGTTACAGGGAAGAAGGTATGATCCACACCAAATAATATCCAAGAGAATATTGATGAACAAACATGCCTCTTATGAGCATGAACAGGTTGAGGGTTTTAATAAGATGGAAAATCTAGAAGTTTGTGTTGATGTGGAAGCAATCTTGCAACCAATTCAAACACAACAAGTGGAGCCAACCCTGCAACAAAGTCAAACAAAACAAGCTCCTCAGAAACTGATAATCAAATTTCCTAAGATAAGTTTTTACAGCAAGAGAAGTAGTTCATAGGCCATGGGCATAAGTGATCAGCAGACTGCTCCTAAGCAGATGAAAGTTACACAGCTAACACAGATTGTGGATCTAGAAGAAGAAGATCCCAGAGAACAAGTAAATATAGATATGGTGGAAAGTGGTACTAGCACCGTAGAGGTTGAAAAGGAAAATAAAAACCAAAGTGAAGGAAGCTCAAGATTTTTTAGCTGTAAGAAATACATTTTTAAAATATCTGAGTTAGCTTATAAGTCTAGAGAATATTTGGCAAAATAGTATGCTAAGAAGGGTAATATAGCTCTGGGTGAGATGAGGGATTTAGTCCCTGAAGTGGAAAATATCTCTTAGGATAAATCTTTTCTATTCACAATAAGGGATGTTGAAAAGATGACTTTTAATATTGCAGTTGCAGATGAAGAAAAAGTCTCTAAAATAAAGATAAAATATGATAACATGAGTGCTCGAGACAAGGTCAAATTCCACAAACACACTAGTGACATGCTATATTATGATTACCTGATCTTAAGTTTAAAGAATTCAAAACTATCATCTTATGCAATGAAATTGGAAGGACATTTGAGGCAGGAAAAGGCATCTAGTAGAGCTTGGAAAACTCAGGTCGAGAGGTTGGAATCTGAAGTCCCCCAAGGGTTGAAATCCTCATTAGATGAGAAAGACAAATTAATTCAAATTTTGGAGAAGAAATTGAAAATGTCTGCTACAGAGAATCTACAAATAGCAGAATTGGTTGCTCTAGAACAAGAAAAGGAAACACTTCGTCAAGAGACATTGGACTACAAGGCTAGGGTGTTGTAGCTAGAAAAAGAAAAGGTGAAATGGTCACAAGAGCAAACAAAATTGCTAAACAAGGTTGCATTTTCATCTCCTACTGCAGAATTTGGGTCAAACAATGAAGGACTTGTCTAGGATATGTCACAAGTTAGCTTGAAAGAAGGAGAAATCAAAGGGCTGAAAGGAAGCATAGAGAAATTGAAGCAGGAATTGCAGGAAAAGGATGAAAATATAGCTCAATTTCAAAAGGATAATGAAGTCTTGCAAGAAAGAATAAATAAATTGAAGATGAGGTTAAGAGGCAAAGGTATGTTGCAGGGGGGCAAACATATCATCTAGAACTTTGTAGATGTTGAAGCTACCAAATTCAGATCACATTTGAATTTCATTAATGATAAAGACAACATAGCCATTACAGCCATAAATAGGTGCACTGTTGTGAATTAAACTTTAGCAAAGAAACCATTAGAATGGGCCCAGAACGCCATAAATCTACTCAATGTTGTTCCTACTGTAGACCTTTAGACTATTGGGGTTAAAGACAAAACTACATTGATTATCTGGGCCAGGAGGGTTATTGCTAAACATAACCTATTGAAATCATTCCAAACTAAGGCAACACAGATGGAACGGAGTGTGCAGGAGTTCAAATATTTGTTTGAAGAATTGTTTACCAAAGGACTTCCACCATTTTGGGATGGAAAAGGAAAGTTATATGATCAAAAAGAATACAATGCTCGTTTAACTCAGTGTAGAATGGATCATTCTAAGTTTGAAACAATGGAGGAAAATCTGAAAGGAGTTTCATTAGTTGAGCATCTAATTACAGACTTTGAAATTCTAAATCAGTTCAAAGCAGTCAACCTTGGACTACTAGTCATGCCATATGCTTCCTACATTGACCTGGAGATTCTGATAAAAGAAAATGGTAGATTATGATATTCCTTCTTACTTGCAATGGAAGGAAATAATCAGGTTGGGTAAGACAAAATCCAGTTTTCCAGGGCCCAGTAAAGTATGTCAAGATGTCACTAAATATTGTAGATCATGTGGAAGACCAAACCAGAACAAGTGGCGAAGAAAGGGACCGAAACGCCAGAGGAGCCAAAGTTTGGATCAAGAAATGTTTTCTTTCTGATCATTGTAATCAGTTTCAAAACTGAAAGGTTCCTTTCTTATCATTGTAATCAGTTTCAAAACCGAAACGTTCATTTCTTATCATTGTAATCGGTTTCAAAACCGAAACGTTTCTTTATAATCATTGTAATCGGTTTCAAACCGAAGGAACTTAGCTTGTATAAATATTAGGAGTTCCAAATGTATTATAGGTTGGAAGAAGTGAAAGGGCACGATTTTAGCTATTTGGAACTTGAATGTAATTTTTTGAAGCCAAATAAAATGCACATGCAGATGTCTTGAAATTTCCACGAAAATATTCTAATGGTGGTGGCCAGAGATTTGTCTTCTTTCTTCGTATGTATTTACTGTGTTTTTTATTTCATTTTCACTATCTTCTGTTTAAATTGGATAGTTAAAGGCCCAGATGAACTTGTGATGCGCTTGGCTTAAGAAATTTAAGTTGTGTTAAGTTCTTCCTAACTAAGTCAGAATTCATTTTATCTAATGCTCTAGTGCATTTATATGTTTTTCCTTTCTTCTTACACTCTACAAATTACAATTTATAACTAAGATACATCGCCTCATTTAGCCTTTATCCTATGGAGAGTTCAACCGACCAGTCAGTGCTTCCATTTTTTTTCATAATTTTGACTCCATAGCCTTAGGTTTCCCTCCCTTTCCTTGCCAGCAAAATTATAAAAAAAACCCTTCAAAGCAACAAAACCTAGCCATTGACTTGTTAAAGAAAACTCATATGTTAAAGACCAAGTGACAGGAGAGAGCCCTATGTGAGATGAGTAGGCTAGTACCCAGCTCTAAAGTGGTTTTTAGGTTACCTATGTCATTTTTTTTATCAGTTGAACAAATTTACAGAGTGCTAACACCAAGGTCCTGGACATATGGATTCTCTGACAAGCCTCGAGGAGGTACACTCTACTCTTAGCCATTATTTCGTTAGGGTCGTGGACATGAGTCCTCGGTCACATAGAATGATGATTTGAAGGGAGTGCCTTCCATTCAAAGATATTAAATTCTAAATAGGGAAAGGTACCTTTCGAGGGATCAATGAGACTAAAACATTCCAGCGAAGTCTACCTCGACTCTTACCTTGCGATACCAATCCTTGGGAAAACTCCCTTAAGGAATTTTTGACCAGTGCAGGAACCGTAAACTTATTCTCAACTTCATCTGAAAACCCATGTCTATTAATTCTCTCGTTGCTAAGCAGAGGCAAACAAAAACCATGCAAATACAAGGGCTCACAGAAAAACAATAAGAATTTCTAATGATTAATAAAACAATGTAAATTTTAATCATAAACATAGACATTCAATCGTCACTTCCACTCTAGTACACAGAGTATAAAAATAATTATTAGGAACCCAGAATCAAGAAGCAACTACTGAGAGGGGTGTCTAATTCCACCCAACCTTAGGCACAACCACTCCTGAACGGATTTACCGTTGGCCACCCCCTAGCTATATCGTGATGCTCTGAGAAAGACTCTTCCTTCTTGTTCAGCGACATTCAGGGATGGAGGTTACTCTCTTCCTCCCACAGGAACTTGGAAAATGGTTTTCTCTCCACCAAGAAAGGGGTCCTACAATGAGTGCTTCCTCAGTCACTCATCTTCTTTGCAACCTCATTTATTAGCTTGGACTGAAAACGCTGTCAGTAGCTTCTTGCACCATGAATGAGCTTTTTCTTCAGTTCTCTTCATAACCAGATCACTGCATGCGCTCTTCTCTCTCTAGAAGAATGGTCTATCAACTCTTATCCTTCACCCTCTCGATATGCCCATAGATCCCCTTCTTTTATTTCCTTCCTCATAAATAATGCCTGGTCTAAATCCCCAGTTCGTGGTCAAGTCAGGAAGTCTTTATGATGGGTACTCTACCCATCTCCTCATTAACTCTTGAGGAGGACTTCCCAACTACGAGCCTGACTGGTAACTTATTCCTGAGTCAGAGGATTGTTCTGGGTCTACGTAATTTAAATCCAGTAAGGTATTGGTCTGGTAGGGGTTATCTCAACCATTTCTGGTTCCCCTCTCCATCTCTCTCATAGCATCATGATCTACCTTGGAAAACCCCTTCAGCAGTTATGCAACACTATCCATTTTAAATTAATAGCATAAATCCATACATTACCTTTTTATAAAAAAAAGGTTCATCAAATCCAACATTCACACATATTCAGTCTGCCACAGTCTTTTGGCAAGTTATAGTTATATTTACAAGCTAGGGGAAACATGGGTGTTACATAATACATAAACTCAGCAATACCACTTGACTTGAGTGACCAGTGAGAGGGGGGTAATATTTATATCTTTGCTTCGTTTCACCATCCCTTTAGGTCACTAGGGACTTCTCCCTTGGGGTAACTTTATATTACTCCTAAAAAGAAATGGGTTTCCTATTAAGGTGGTAGTGATATATCACCCATGTGTTACACCAATCTTGTCCCAGTTGCCTTGGGCTTTGGGAAAGTACAGATTGTGCAATAAAAATTTTGGTGTCGTTGTCGGGGAAAAGTGAGTCAATATTTCTCAATGACACTTTTTCGGTAATCCTTTCCCTTAAAGACTTCAACTTACAAATCTTACCTGGTGACTCCAGTGAGGGTGATTCCCTCAAGGGTTATCTGGTGACTCCACTGACTTTTTCCAAGGTGCCACCTTACTCTCAACTTTGTGATATTTCCAAGATATTGGATCATGGCACTCTAGGAGCAAGTGTATCTGTCTATTGATTTTGAAAATTTTCAAGGATACCCACATTATTTTGATATAAAATGGTTAAAAAATTATCCAAGATTTAAAGGCGTCCCAATTACTCACATTGTATAATTCTTGAAGTATATAGGTGAAATAGAATCTTAAGGGGAGGATGTCCTGATAAAATTGTTCATAATTTACTTGCCATCATTTGTAAAATGACGGATCAAGGGTTGTTGTGAAGAAAATGGTATATCCTATTTCATATATCTCGTCGGTAGGTTTCTTGAGTTCGCAAAACCACAATTCTAGACTTATGAGGATTCTCTTCAAAATCTCAAAATAGCCCTAGAGGACGAAGGATTCACCACTGAGATTGTACAAGATCTTACGGGTGTGTACCATTATCAATGCCAAGAACCCTATGATACAGAAGAATATATTTATGAAGGAGGTTACCAATCCCATGAGGAAGAGAAAGAATTTACTCATGATTCTACCGAAGATAATGAGGACCTGGTTAAACTGCGATAGATGGAAGATATCAAACATGATGATGAAGTGTTAATGTGTACTCCTCCCTCTGATGAAGCCATCCATGATCCTATCCCTCCCATAAGAGAATAAGAGAATGAGGTTAATCATTTTCCTTTTCATATTTTTTATGATACCCTATTCTATGATTCAGAAGGTGAAGAGGTAAGGGAATCCTTGGATGTACTAAACCCTTCATGTTATGATAAAGGTAGTGGGATGGTTGATAATATTGATGAGTTTATACATGTTTGGAGAGACAAATGGGATGTGGTTGGTTCTAATAAAGATCACATTTTTGATATGGAAGGACATCTCCAAATGTTTCCTTTAGAACTATCGTATGAGGTTACTAATAATTCTGACATGTGGCAACAAGGAGATGGTATGGTTACAAATATTTTCCAAACACCCAAGGATGACCTAGTGCAATGTTCTCGTGACGATTTTCGATCATACCTTGAGGATTTTGATGAGTATTCCTTTGAGCACTTGGATTTATTCTATGAAGAATATTATCAACCACCATTGTGCTCAGATCTTGATAAGGGTGAGGACGTTTCTTGCCTGAAGCATGATACTTCTGACAAGGTTTTCCAACTTCGTCTTATTACTTTACCTTGTTATGTCACTAAGGATACAGTTGGGGAACATGTCTCTTGTACTAAGTTTTCTCTAAGGCAGAGCCTTCTTTTAGAATTCAAGGGTAGGTTGAATGCCTTAAGAAGAATCTTATTATCTCAATCATTCAACACTCCCCTAAGAAGTTTCCAATCATCATCTAGGTTCTTACTATTCACTTATAAAACATCAGGATGCAATGACATCCAAGTTAGCCAACCTTCAGACTCTTTGAGTCAATCTTGTGGGTCTTTGACTTTTCACAATACCTTTCTGAAATGGATTGAGCACTTTCCTAGAATTGTAACTTGGCATAATTGTGTCCCTCCCTACTGCCTCCATGAGCTAGACTTTATGATTTCCTATTTTATGATACATGCTCTAACTCATGTTACTTTTGTGCTTAACTTGTCATTTTTTGGTTTATGATGAAGCACAGAAGCAGGTGTTATGATATATTTTTGGGATGGTTTCACTGGTTATATGACTACACCTATCATTCAACCAATAGGTAAGTAGAGGTAGATAGGGATTTTCATCTATTGTACGTACTATTGCATATCATGTTATCATAGTTGTAGTTGCATTTTATTGTCTTATCTCACTTGTATATACGTATGCTCATGATTAGAATTTTTTTTATTTCAAATTTTATATCATGTATGGACAAGGGGTGATATCACCACCCTAGATGTTACTGATATTTTTTGTTGATATTTAGAAACCAAAGGTCATACCATATATACTAAGGTTCTCATGCGCTCTACGATGAGCACATGTCCCTGAGTTGGAGCCATATGTTATCCCCTAGCATAGGGATAACTAAGGAGACCTTGTCTTGAGGCCCACAAGTTCTATACATCGAGTGTCGAGAATCGAACGGCATAAGCATATCCCCAGAAGGCCCATCTTTTTTTCAAGTATAGTCCACAGTCGCCAACAACAATTTCCATCACATTGGCATGGTCCTGAAGTGGAAGTGGGTCTTGCTCCATGAGGTAATGAGTCTAAGTATCATGGTATGTATCACTCTGATATTTGAAGCACTTGAACATGTTGTATTGAATCCTTCTTCATTTCATGATATTTGCTTGGAAATTATGCTCTTTGCCTTGTTTAAACCTAGGAGGGTGACACGATGCCCTAGTAAGTTGATTTCCCTTTGCTACTAGGTGGATCTTTGAAGATTCATCGTCTGCTCCCTCCATACTTACCACTTTCCATATTTCTTCCTTCCATCTCCCCATCTTTTGGGCATTGAGATAGGCTACACTAGGAAGGGTTGTACCTTACCTCGTGGGAAGAAGGGGCTAAAGTCCAAGAGGGTAAAAGTAGATGAAAAGAGTTAAAATCAATTTTGAAACCTTCGAGATGCTTTGCCCATAGATCCTTGAGAAATTAGTGAAAAGCTTCACAGTAAGAAAATGGGACCCACAAGATAACATAAACACTCAAGGTATTAGTTCATGGATAGGAGGTCTCATCATGAGTCGGCCTATTATGAAAATGAACATGTAGCAGTATGACATTACCACCTATTTGGTCACCAATCCAGAGTAGTGGCTCTTAGTTTCATAGTCAAGAGAAAGGAGGTCTCAACACGAGTCGACCTTCTCATTTCCATGAAATGTCTTGTGGATGACATTGTCACCTCTTGTCACCAAGACAGGACAGTGGCCCTCAACTATTCCCTTGTAGCACAAAATAAAATATCAAAAGAAAGAAAACTAAGAAAGAATAAATGGAAATGAATGGGCTAGGAAACAATTGCATTCATGACAAGGTGCATCTCACCCTCCACAAAGGCACCCAGAGGTAAGACTCTACATTTCCTTATTATCACATGCAACCCATGCCAAAAGGTCTACCCCATGGAAATTCATACACTTAAATGAATTGGATTAGGCTCCACTGGGGAAAAACCCTAGACTTAAGGGGGATTAACCCAATAGGACATCCTGAGACCCTTCCCAAACCTAAATTGGGCAAGTTGTATAACGTCTTTGAGAATTTAGAGGGTTTTAATGCACATGTTTGGGTGGTTTGATTATTGGATGTGATTTACTTGCTATGATACTCGTTACTCATGGACCCTTGGAGGGAGTATTGTAATGTCCCCACTTTGGGACATCAAGGTAATACACAGTGTTATGATGATCAGAGTAGCCAGTTGGAGATTATAGCGAGTACAAGAGATATTGAGAGATATTTTGGGGTCTATTTTGCATCGCTCATCCTATTTCATCATTGTGATCTATTCCACATAGATTGTATTTGGTTCCATTGCATTCTGACGATTTCCATGATTTTGAGTATTTTAAGCTATAGGTTATTTAAATTCACTGAAGAGGGCATTTTGGGCACAATACTTGGAGGAACCTCTCAATGTAATAGCTCATTGGAATCGAGAGGAACAACACTACAGGATAGGATGATGAGAAGTAACTTTCAGTGGCCAGGGAAGCCACAAGAAGAGATAAGGTGTTTTTCAAAGGTAAAAAGGTTAATTAATTAATTAAAGTGATTTAATTAATTAATTAATAATTAATAAAATGAAAGTCACTTTGGAGGGACAAGGTGAGAAAGAAGTATAAAGGAGAGGCAAGGGCCTATATTCTCTCATTCATGTATGATTATATTTTGATATCTAGCTTCTAGCTAGTAAGCCCATACCTTGGGGTTTTTGAGGGTTTTGACTTAACAAACCCTAGAGAACGATTCGGTGGTGAAAGATTCCACCTAGCTTTTCCCAAGCTTGGTCTTGGGGATGGAATACTCCCCCACACCATTATACTACAAATCTACTTCATTGCAGGGGAGTCCTACATCAGTTACAGGTACAGGAGGAGAGAGGGCGCACCATTGGGGGTTTCCAGCAAGGGGGGGTGCACCATTCATTGAAGGAAGATTCGATCTAGCCAAGGAGAAGGGAATTTGGAGATTTGAGCATCTAGGTTCTTCTTGTGGGGTCTTCACCATCATTTCTAGTGCTTTTTGAGAGAGTTATATGGTACGGTTGATTTCCTAGAGCATTGGGACGAATTGGAGAGAAGGAAGGCATTTTTTAGATTCATAACTATTCAGTTTGGAGAGGTTATACCTTAAATATGACCTGAAGACTTCACCTAGTGACTTGCAGTGTCCCTATCTATCTTTCTAGCAAGTTTTGGGGCATTTGGAGGCCTCCTTCATTCGGGTCGAATTATTGGGCACTTCAGGGTTTCAGGAGGGTGCAACTTCATTGGAGGATTTAGAATTTGGAGGAGATAGCCATAGAATTTCGGCCTGAGACTTCAGGAGGGGGATCCTAACACCCCGATCTATCATTCTGTCAAGTTTGGACTCATTTGGAAGCTTTCTTCAGCTGGGCCGAATTATTGATGGTTTCAGTATTCTACTAGAGCGTGGCCTTTCCAGTTAGGGGTTTGGTATTGCATACGGCCTAGATCTCTTTATGTATTCGGTCTTCATTGTGTATTCATCCTCTGGAGGCTTTCATATTCTTACTGGGAGCATTTTGTAGCAATTCTTATTATGTTTATTGGATCCATCTATTGATCATTCCAGATCTACATCATTCTGTATCAGGTTCTTGCTCATTATAATAATAAAGGTCAGATCTTTGCTATTGGTTCCATATCTTGTGTATATTGCATTTCCATTGATTATATCTTCATGTCTATGTGTGATAATTGAATATAAACCCTGAGGCCTAATTTAAGAATTCAATCTGCAATCAAACACCTAAACACAAGTAAAACAACCAAGTGTTTGATGAAATGCCACAACCAGAAACAGTTTAAAAATCATGCAAAAACTCAATGTTCTTGGCATTTTGGCTTGGGAACATTACAGTGGTATCAGAGCTTAGATTCCTCCCAACCTGAGGGATCTTCCATCTAGAAAGATGAATTCTATATATTTTTCTAAATAGGTTATACGTTATGAACAAGAATACTATGTCCGTAGTGAGAGACTTAGGGCTGATATAACTTTCCAATGGTGGGTAGCCATAAACAATCCTTGGTGGATCCAAGAGGAGGTTACATATTGGGTCAACATAATAGAGGAAAACACAGCTGCAGCAACTAGATGGAGGGAAGAACAGAGTAACCCCACACCCATTAGGGGTAGGAAACGTTGCTACAGTTGCAAAGTGCCTTGGGAACCAGACCATAGATCTAGGGGTAAGGGTAAGAAGCACATTATTTAGGTGCACTATGACAGTGATGATGAGGTGTGTGAGGATAGAGAGCGAGAGATAGATGCTTATTTGGAGCAGTTAGATGATGCTCATAACTCTTGCACAAAGGGTAGTGATTTTGTCATGCTTGAGGAGGATAGTGACCCTTGCGCTTTGGAGGAACAGTGGGATGGGTAGGATGATAACACCTATACTTCAGTAGCCATATCACCATGTATTGATGACCTTACACTTCAGCCGAGGGATGACACTAGTAGAGATCCACACGTGTCATCACCTAGAGATGATGAGCTCCCTATGATGACCGTGACACATCTATCATATTTCCAGACATCATGACTCATGAGGATAGTAGTGGCATGTTAGATATGATGGAGGAGTCGTACGTGAGAGATACACACCAGAGACACATGGATCCACAGATCCAAGAGGAGATATATGACGTACAGACCATTGATCTTACACTCACATATCAACATGAGGAGATTGAGTCACCTCTTTTGGGGACTCCATTAGTTGAGCAGGTTATGGAGACTAACAGGCTAAGGGGACAAATTACATCCAGGACCATCCTGCAATGATGAGGATGTACCCTTTTTTGGTCAGGAGGACCATAGCATGCATCTGGACACATCTATTTAGGATCCAGGCACAGATGATAGTACCAGGGTGAGTGCACAGGAGCATATAGTTGCTCACACCGAATACAGTATGATTCAAAGGGAGCTAGCAGTTGGGGATGATGTGCAGTCACATATAGGAGGACCTCGTAGCACAATGGACAGGGGGAAGTTTAGAGCTTTATATTTTGTAGAGGGTATTGTTGGAGATTTCAGTGTTGGCACTAGCAGTGAGAGACATGAGGTAGCACCTCAGCATGACTGTGATCAGGAGACACACTACTTGGAAGGACAGTTGAGACTCAGTGAGGATATGATCATGGCAGCCACTAGGCGCATCGATGACACACATGCATTAGTGGAAGATTATTGTTGGAGGTCATCAGTGGCACATGGTAGTTCAGATGAGGAATTTTCCATGGATGACTTTCATACTCTCAGGGAGATATTATCTGTGATGAGGACCGACTACCAACAGTTGTTGACTGACAGGGATTACCTATTGAGGATTGGTGAGATGTATCATGAGGCTCTGAGGGAGCAGGAGTTGGAGGTGGACAGACTTACTCATGAGTTGGAGAGCACTCGAGGATTCTTAAGAGGCACATAGACAGCCCTTCAAGAATCAGAGTCCAGATGAGAGGAGATTCCTATGGATATTTGTCAAAAATCCACTTCATCTATCTTAATGGATACTCAGATTTGTCAGTCAGTCACATTTCCAGAGGGTATTGGTGGTCTAGAAGAGGAGCACCAGTTGATGGAGGAGCATGAGGAGTACCCAGGATCACTGATGAGTACGGGGAGATATGATCGGGAGGTGCAGGAGCTACCCTCTATGAAGATCTTTGAGACAGTCGAGCACTCACATATGCATATGGACTCCAGAGCCAGGGACATTTTTTAGGACACCTCCATTTGTGTTCTGAGAGAGGTTGACCCTTATGTAGAGGTTGATCTAGTAGTAAACCTAGGATCTACGATGCAGCAGGAGTATATGAGAGACGACATGAGTATGTCGGAGCATACAGTGGTGAGTGATAGCTCACAGAGACATGTTGAGATGTACGGTGGGATTCAGAGGGATGTATTGCCTTGCAGGGAGGAGACACACTTAGGGGAGCATGCAAATTTCACTCCTTTGCATCAGCACATAGTTATGAGAGAGCACCTTCACCGTATCAGCAGTTGCATGGGAGATGAGGGATGGAGGTTGGTTGACCAACAGTTGGAGGAGTTACTTCTGGTTGTACTCGATGGTTGGGATTCGGTGATGACTACAGGAAAGTATTTATCATGGATACCGATGGACAAGATTTTGGTCGAATCCTTGGGATTGACCAAAGCATGTGATATCTTCCAGTCCTACAGTCAGTTGCAAATGTTTCTCTTATCCTTTCCTGACACTTTTATCATAGACAGCAACATGAGGAGAGATAGACATTGGTTGAGGACATGGGGAGTGGCTAGGTCGAGACCACATAACATGAGTGTTTGACGGCATCTAGTTGGATAGAGGTGGGTCATCATAGGCATCCATTTGAGACTTGGTGTGTGATGGTGAGCATCATAGCCAAGTGATATCAGATGAGCACAGAGGGCTTCTAACAGTGATCAGCCTCACATGGGAGAAGTTAGAGGAGAGTGGAAGTGATCAACTTCTAAGTTTTCCATGGGATCTGAGAGTTCATTTGGTTAGCAGGATGTTTCACTACATGATGACGCAGGTTGCGCCAGAGAGCCACATACTCCACCATGGGTTGGTTTGGAGTGGGCATGCATGGACTTGTCCTATGGAGCGAGGTAAATTTTCACTCTTGATCATAACGATGGGACATGGAGATGGTGGGGAAGGTACTACTTCCACAGATATTCTTTTACAGATGCATCTTATGGATAACAAGTCCAATAGCCACATGTATTTCAGCTTGAGGATCCAGTATATATGCAGGGAGCAGTCTGTCCTAGTCAATGTAGTGCAGTGCCAGCATGGTGATCTTCAATAGAGACTAGCATGGGATCCAGGGATTGCAGGGTTGATCATTTCATTGACTGAAAGGGGTGAGTGGACCTTTTCAGGGGAAAGTTGTTTTGACTTTCCATTGAGCTTTAGTGTTGAGGAGAGCACATCTCTTGAGGGTGTCTCACGGAGGTCTTATAGTACTTCATTATGGCATCAGCATGTACAGTTGATGGAGGTCGTGTTGATCTTGGTCAGGACTTGGGGGATGGACTCATTCTGGGATGGAGCCAAGTTTCATGCACAGGAGATTCACAGAGTTGATATATTTCAGGACTATGCTTCACAGGATATTGCAGTTCACTTCCTGATATGGGATCCAGGGGGTGGAGTGTATAATTGTTCATCTTTGGATGGTTTCTACTGTGTGTCCTACAGGTGGACATGGTATCCTAGTATTATACTTGGATATATTTGGTTATTTCTTGAGGACAAGAAATATTCTAGCATGGAGGACTGTAATGTCCCCACTTTGGGACATCAGGGTAATACATAGTGTTATGGTGACCAGAGTAGCCAGTTGGAGATTATAGCGAGTACAAGAGATATTGAGGGAGATTTTGGGGTCTGGCTTGCATCGCTCATCCTATTTCATCACTATGATCCATTCTTCACATATTGGCTTTGGTTCCGTTGCATTCCGACGATTTCCATGATTTTGAGTATTTTGAGCTATAGGTTAATTAAATTCACTTAAGAGGGCATTTTGGGCACAATACTTGGAGGAACCTCTTAGTGTAATAGCTCATTGGAATCGGGAGAAACAACACTACAAGATAGGATGATGAGAAGTGACTTTCAGTGGCCAGGGAAGCCACAAGGAGAGATAAGACATTTTTTAAAGGTAAAAAGGTTAATTAATTAATTAAGGTGATTTAATTAATTAATTAA
>JASDQU010680488.1:0-16014 GCA_032191745.1 Picea mariana
GGCAGTAAAAATTGTTTAAATATAGATTTTTGTTTTCCTCTTTGCCATTTATATTTGGTGTTGGCAATCATTTCCATCCACCCATGAGTTGACTCATTAGGCAGCCAAAAACTTGCAAGTTACTCGTCTGACTCACTGATGGCAAGTATGAATTCCCAACAAAGAGTTGAACTCAAGACCGAGTTAACTAGGATAGGTAACAAGGTCGGTAACAAGGTCGAGAAGAGTATAGGGAGAACTCTGAGGAGTTGGTGTTTTTTTCAAGTTCTAGTTATCTTATTTATTTATCTAATGTTGTAGTCTAAACATGCTACAAATTGGTATTCTTCCAATCACTCAAAATAACTAAAAAGGAAACTAGTATTTTTTGCTTGAAATACGGTGAGAATCATTTTGAAGTGATGGAATTGCATATATTAGATGTTAGATGTTAACATTGCACAATCAGGGAACAATAAGGATATTCAAGGGTGCTGAATCTATTTTTGCATTGAAAACATCAATTTCATCAATCCAAAATTGCAATTTTGGCAAAAATTGTCTGGCTGGATTCCAATGAGGGAAAATTGGAGATAGTTGAAAATTTAGAATGTTTAACCTTCTTCTTTCTCTAATATACAGTTACACCTCTTATTTTTTATCCGGGATCGAGGACTTATTTTCCCCAACCCACTACCAAAATCTATTTGTATCTACCGAGATCAGGTCATAGTTAACGGAACTGCACTCCTAGGCATGTTACTCTGAGGATTCCATGTTTTTGTTTGTATATATCAGGATTGAATCAAAGTTAACAGAACTACATTCCTAAGCATGTCACTCTGTGGATTCCCTATTTTTGATAGGAATCAAACATGTGAAAATGATGGTAAACTCCCACATGTTTACCATTATACCACATCTCAGTAGACAAAATATCACTAATATTTCTAAAATGATAGCAGATAGAGTACTCTATGAAAATATCAGCAAAAGGAAACATCTATTTCAATAGAAAGAAATCCATTCAAGGAAAAAGAATGTATTATGTTATTTCTAAAATGGTAGCAGTAGCGTACTCTATGAAAATATCAGCAAAAGGAAACATCTACATTAACAGAAAGAAAACCATTCAAGGAAATGAATGTATTATGTAATTACAAACTATGTATGTGAAAAAACAGCAGCAATAAACATATTCAAAGGGAAAAAAAATGTATTATGTAATTACAAACTATCTGCTATCAAATTTGTGGATTATGACCCTATGTGGCATCGCCTCATAAACTAACATGTAAATATGATTCTTACAGTATCGATTTGCCTATTCACACAAGCGTACGTCTATTTTTATGTCTAGATGATGGATTTGTCATGGGATGGCATTGTCTCCTAATTTTTTCTGCCAATTTTTTAATGATTTATATGTGTTTTTAGTATGTCAAGTTCTTAACAAGTATTTTCCAAAAAAACCAATTAACTCTTATGTTTTTTCTTGCCAGGTCATTGTCTAGTCCAAGTTGTATGACTTTCTCTCAAACTGATTACAAATCACTCTCTCAAACCACTTATAGATGGAATCAAAATTTGGCTACTCTAGGAGAGACTTTAGATAAGCGTCCCAAACCACTAAAGAATATGTCTAGAAAGATTGAAACGTATAAGCTACAATTTGAACCACCCATTATGTCAAATAAGAAAATTAACATAATATGGAATCCTGCAGCAGAACGTGACTTGTTGTCAAATGAATAAAAAACATGCATGCCTCATCCATGTGATCGAACCTATGAGCTGACTTAAAACCTATAAGCTGAATTATTAAGGGCAGGGAAGGATGATTGCAGTTCAACTCCCAGCAAATTGTGGTTGAACAACATGTTTATAATTTCAATAGAATGCAAATATTGTACAGTAAAAAAATATGATGCTTTTCAACTGGGGCTTGCCTGGTCAGTGAAAGCAGTGTGTTGTCATCGCCTCCACTAGGGTTTGATTCCCCCAAATAACATATTCTTCCTTATGAGCCAACATGCCTCTACAAAGGGACCATTTATTGTCGATGGCCAGGTGCAAGTCCTGGGTGACTTTGGTGGAATATATACCTTGCTTATAGACAGATGGGTGTTTTCATATCTTGCGACACACTTCTACCACATCGTAATAACTCAAAACAAAAAATTGTTGCTTGCTAGTGTCCATAGGAAGCATTTCAACCAACCAAAAAAATAGAAAAAATAATATGATGCCTGTGGGTAGTTATTTATGGCAGCTTATGGGTTGAAAAATGGTGGCTATGATTAGGAGTGGTAGGAGCAAGGGGGAGTCTCCATGATCCCAAAGGAACTTCAATAATCTCTTACATATGGGGCTTAGGTAACTTATCCAACTATATTACACGAAATGGCCTCCCAAGCCACATACCGGTACCTGAAACATCGAAATGGGTATGAAACGGCTAGGAAACACCATCGGTCATACCGTATGGCATTTCCCGATTTGGAAACACCATATGGTACGGCCGGTGGCATTTTCCAACCATTTCAGCGCAAACAATAGCTGTTTCTGTGGATTTTTCTTACTATGCAGGCCCATCCAAGAGACCAAGAGGGTTGTGGGTCCCTTCGGTGGAAAAGATTCCTCTCATTAACCACTAATAAACATTTTAAATATGTCCACGTGCTCAATTAACTATCATCACCATTTCACCCACCCCAATAATTAATGGTAATATTAAATTCTTAAAAAGTGACCTTCTCATTTATCTTTCATTTTCATCCTTTTACTTAAATTTTTAACATTACCATTAATTGTTTCAGGATGTTTGAGAGTGGTTCCAGCCTCATTGGAATTCATATGGAGAAAGTAGAATTTTAGATCCCATTCAAAATTCATCAAACTTAACGGTTTTCAGGATTTCAAGATTGGCAAGAATACAACGTTTCCACTGGATTCTATCATGTATGAGGGTATGGAATTGGCCTTTAATCAAGAGCACTGAGCCCTCTATGTACCTCAATGTACCTCGATGTCCATCGATTAACATCTTTGGGTTTGATTAGTCTGGTTCTGACAACATTACTCTCTACAATACAAGGATGTACAAGTGTCATACTAGGGTTTATCGGTTTATCCAACCCCCATGATGAAACGCCCTCGAGACATGATTCTCTTAGGGTTTATTGTATCTCCTCTAAGATGGTGCACTCTCTAACAAGATGTTATTCAAATGCTCCTATTCCATGGTTGTATCCAAGTGTCCTCATACAAGGTATTACTCCTCTAACTGTATGCCACATGTCCTTTCATGTTAATATAGACATGGTTTTCCTTCTAAAATGTCATTTGCATGTATCATTCTTTTTTTCTTGCAAGATAATGTGTTTTAATATATATATATGCCATGTTTCCCCCGACGTACGCATTTTTGGGGGGGTCGCATTTCCAAACGTCCTCGTTTTGAAAATTTCTAGACATTTCTATGTTTCATGCAACTTAGCTATCCAACAACATGGTTGAGGCTTATGCTCTATGGTGTGGTCTAAAGATAGCTAAGGAGGAAAATATTGGAGCTCTTCAATCTTAAAGGACTCAATGATTATCATCAAAGCAATGATTGGAAAATCTTCTCCTGAAGGAGCCAAGTTAAAAACCATCATCTCCAGAATCAAGCAAGAGCTTACCTATTTTGATAGAATCTCCTTTTTCCATATTAAGAGAGACTTAAATGAGGAAGCAGACTTATGGGCCAAGCAAATGATAGAGATAAGGCCTGGAACTTTGGTTAAAAAGGGGGTTCTAAATCATATGGTTATCCCCTAAGTCTCGGAGTAAGTGGTCATCAAACTCAATTAATATAGACATGATTCAACATTTAAGTGTGAGTTGGCAATGTCTTAGGATAGGAGATCCAAGGACATTTATCGGCCTTCTCTTCATGTGATTTCATCCTTCATTCGTGGCTATTGAATGTCACTCTGTGCTATGGTACATTCTTGGTAGGATAATGGGTGGGATAAGGAATGAGCTCTAGTGTATTGCAAGTTGATTTACCCATGTACCTAGTTGTTTGGTAAGTACCATGGTTCGCATTGGAAGCTATTCTAGTTCATTTTTTCTCTGGATAAGTCTTTTGCTTTCAGTAATTTCCTGTTTGAGCAAGAAGTCAAGTGGGTTAAGCTTCTCATGTAACATATCCTTGGCTCATTTTGACTCTAGCACTCCCCCCAACCTTCCCTTCTCTAATCTCCCAAAAATCTTTGGAGAATTTGAGGCATTTGGGGGGTGGAATTTGTGGCAAGACTCGCCATTCTACTATAGGAAACCTTTACAATTGTCAATTGGTAATGTGGATTTTGGGTCCTTTGGGCATAAGGTTTTTTTTGTCTATAACAATCTTTTTAGAATTTAGGTTGATCAAAACCATGAATTCCAGCATCCCCTTGGCAAAGTTGTTTCTGAATTTGTAAGTACTCGTTACTTTAGTGAGATTGTTAAAGGTTTGTGTTCTAAATCTGGGTCTAGTGTGTTGAGCTTGTGTTTCATTGCAAAATGATGGTGTTTTGACTTTGGGTGTAGTGTTGTGCAAATTTTCTAGTTTCGAGCCATTCAAAATCTGACAAGAAGGCACCGCAACAATGACATTAGTGTTGATGTTGTTCAAATTGTTGATGTAAACAGGAAGATTGGTATTTTTCATTGGTTTCTTTCTCAAGTTTTTCATGCATAAATATGCAATACGGACAGCTAATTTGCATGAAACAGGGACTGGAAGTTTCTAAAACGGATAAGGCAGGAAACACGACCCTCAAAAAATGGAAACGCCAGGGGAAACATCGTATATATATATATATATACGATGTAGCTTGGATGGTTGGGAGGAATGGTTGTTATCCTCCCCACCTAGGTTCAATTCCTTGTAAGTGACATGTGATGCCCTTAATGGGTCTATAAGATACTCTTGTTTTTTAGTATGTTGCTCCTATTGTTGAGAAATCAATATCTAGCCAATCCTGGCCTCCCCATGTTCTCTTGTGGATTTCAGAGGGGGTTTCCATGGATGTAGTGAGCTACTGGTCTTCAATGACGTGAACCACATGTGTGTGTGTGTGTGTGTGTGTGTGTGTGTGTGTGTGTATTATCTTGTAAGAAAAACATAATGACACACATAAATGACATTTTAGAAGGAAAACCATGTATATATTAACTCCCATATATGATCAATATCATTGATTACATGATGCAAGCAACAAAATCTAAAATTAGCCTTTATAAATGAGGCTATACATCCAAAATAGACCTTTATAAATGAGGTTGTACTTGTATGTGCTGAAAATGAAATAAAACATGAGCTAAAGACAACTGCAATTACATAGATTCCTAATACATGTCATATTGATCATCATCCTCATCATTAAAAATAGAACAAGATGCATGTTCAGCAAAACTAGAGCATGGATGGGTAGAAGAGGCAATTCCACTTCCAGCTCATGTTGCATTATCATCAATATCAAGAGAACCTAGAGAGAGCTCCAAGTCCGGGTATTCTGCTTCCACATCCCACTCTTTATGAGGCCCAGTTGCATGTTTTTCACCCCTACGAGACACAAGGAAGAGGTTTGAATGCACGTATACAAGATCTCCAGCCTTCTAGAATCAAAATCTATTGCACTTCATGAAATGAATGAAACCATAGGTGCTCCAATTCCTTTCTACTGATAAAGAGCTTGCCACTTGTGATAGAATACGAGTGGCAAGGTTTTGCAAATATACACCATTTTCCCCATGCCAAGTCCACCATTTCACCGGGTCCATGGTCCTCCTCTCCTCCAAAGATGATATGTCTGCAAAATCCTCTAATCCAGCAGCAAAACAATCAAATTCCTCCCTAACCTTTGTTTGTTGAGAAGCTGGAAACAACCTCTAGAAGGCCTTTTTCACTCCACTGGCCACCTCCTTTTCCTTATGTGGGGCCTTCCTCTTCCCATTTCTTTGAGCAATAAAATATTCATCATAAAATCTAGAATTTAGAGCATGTTCCAAAGTGTGCAATGGAGTGTTAAAGCCATTCTACCTTGTAACCATGATGGATCTCACATGCTCAGCAAAACAAGCATCAACAAAAAGAAGAGTGGAAGCCTCTTATGGAATGATTTCCATGGTTTTCTCAACCATGGTATCCATGCCATCAAAAATATCTCCTAAGAAAGGTTTTTCTGTGTCTGCATCTCGGAGAAAATCGAATGTAGGTGATGTAAACTTGAGAAAGAATTCTATATTACTCCACCAATCATCATCAATCAACACCCTCTGCGATACTTCCCCTCTCGGAATCTTCCTGTCTCCACTCAACCCAAGTGGCACCCACCACCATACTCATTAATGGAGTATTGAACTCAACAAGACGATGTAGCATGATGAATTTGGAGACATATCTTGTCTCAACAACTTTGAGCAACTCCAATTTGGAGTATTCTCGATATATTGTTTGAGATCGGTGGTGGTTGGTGATGAATTTTATGATCTCTCTAGCTTGTTCTATGACCTCCTTAATCCATGCATTTTTTGCCTCAATCTCTTCTAAAATCAGATTAAGATTATTGACAATGCAATGAGTCCAAAAGATATGATTGTATCTACACTCAACAATCAAGATGTAATGTCCCCACTTCTGGACGTCATTATATTACAGAGTGTTATGATGACTAGAGTAGCCATATGGGTGTGATAGCGAGTATAGGAGCTATTGAGGGGTTTTATTGGGCCTGAATTGCATCACTCATCATATTTCATCATCAAGATCCATTCTGCACATCTTGGCTTTGGTTTCGTTGCACTCCGATTATTTCCGTAATTTTGAGTTATTATGGGTTATATTTTAATTAAATTCACTATGAAGGTCATATTGGGAATAATACTTGGAGAAACCTCTTCGTGCAATAGCTCATTGGAATCGGGAGGAAGAGCACTATAGGATAGGATGATGAGAAGTGACTTTCAGTGGCCAGAGAAGCCATAAGAAGGATAAATCATCTTTTAGAGGTAAAATGGCTAATTAATTAATTAAAGTGATTTAATTAATTAATAATAAAATAAAGTAAAAGTCACTTGGAGATAAAAGGTGAACAGGGGGTATAAAAGAGACATAGGGGCCTCTATTCTCTCATTATGTTGTTTATCATTTTGATGTCTGGATTCTTGCTAGAGAGCCCATGCACTTGGGGGTTTTGAGGGTTTTGACTAAAAAAACCCTAGAGATCAGCTCGGTGGTGAAAGATTTCACCTTTCCTGATCCAAGCTTGGACAAGGAGGTGAATGATTCCTCCCTCGCCATTCTACATCAGATCAAATTTACTTCAACCATTAGTTTGGCAAGGGGGACGCACCAGTAAGGGTTTCCAACAATTGGAGCGCACCAATTGAGGAAGATTCATACCATATGATTTAGCCTTCACCAGATCCATAGCTTGGTAGCCTTTTCTCAGAGTTTGGAGGTAATATTCATAGAGGTCGAATTATTATTGGCTTACTACAACCAGTGGGGCATAACTTATAGCCAGGAAGAACATATAGTGTCAAGAAACAGTGCCATTTTGGAGGTCCAAATTTAAGGAAGTATTTTGGAAGACTTTGAGAGCTACATACAATTGTTCTATATTGTCTTGGAGCTACCTACAGCCATAGAACCAATCTAACATATGCATTTTCAGATCTGAATATTTCATGTATGGAGTTGCTTATTTAATAAATAAAGGTCAGATCTGATTTCTGGCTATATTCTTGTATGTCCTTTATGGGTTCTTGTTGAATATTTGTTATTGTCATATCTATTTGTCATATGCAATCCTTGGCTGCAAAAAAAAACAAAATCAGATCATAAACCCAACAAAACCAATCTGCATGTCAACTATTTGACAAAATGCCACAAAGAGGCAAGCTGTCATAAACATAACAGCAAGCTAAATAACCAAACAACAGATATTCATGGAGTTATAAGGGATTGGAACCTGTTAGCACTAGAAGTCACCTCCGGATTGCATCGAAGGTAAGCCCAGTGCCCATCAGTTTATATGTCACAATGAATAAATTTAAAGGGGGTCGAATGGGTGCAGACTCAAGATAATATCGTTCTAACTCAAAAAACTGAACCAGCATGCACAAGCAGTTGAGGTCTTGATAACTTCAGTCAGTAAGTTGTAGTAAGGGCGAATACGAGGAAGAACTAGAGAGAATAATGTAGAGGTCTGCTATGGACATCCGGTCTTCTAGTAGCCTAAGGAGGAACAACTCAGAAAACAATATCCTCTTGGATTCAAAGTTCAGAAAAGGCTGGAGAACGTTACAACAGAACTGCAATCAAACCTACATTACAATATGGCCATAACAATCCATGTGAATCTTTCAATCATGGACACTCCATCATTAGAGGTAAACAAGATAGAAAAGAAGTTGATTTAGATTAAACCAGAAGTCTCAAATCATGTTACATAACCAGAAAACCAGAAGCTTCATCAAAAGTTTACAATACAAGAGCGTAGCTCAACCATCGACCATTACAAAATATAAAAATGACTCCTATATACTCAAAAAAATATTCGTCACTACTAGCAGATGCGTGCTCGAGCTTCTTGTCCAATTCCATATGTGTCTTCTGTAAATGTGTTGAACCTGCATAGAATATATCTAACTAAACAATAATACACACATTTGCAAAGAGAATTGGAGAAAGAAGAAGAAGGAGAGAAAGAATGGAAGAATTCTCATTAACTGTTATGAATAATGAATAATTTACACATAATATACTCTGTATAACTCAATGAGTTCGACTTGAGGTGAACCAAGTTGCCATAGTGGTGGTGGTCTAGAGTGATCTGGACACACACCAGCGGTTACAGGAGTGAACTGCCACCTATTCTAGTCTCTCATGCAGTTACGGGAGTGAACTGCCACCTAGTTGAGTTAATTAGTCAACTAGTCTTCAGTTAACTAACTGAACAGAAAGTAGTGAGGAGTTAACTCAAGGAATCAAGGCTAATGTGCTACTCTAGTGATGATACCAAGGAAAGGTCGAATTAGCACGGTGATGATCCCAATGTTGCATGGTGATGATCTCAATGCAACATCTAAACTCAACTCAACTAGTCAAACTGAAGTGTGAACTGAAAGAGAATATTCTTCAGGTGGAATATTCTCTCCTAAAATATAGGACACTGGATAATGACTAATTATGACTAATAAACAAATAAAAACATTAGGAAAAATAAATCCTAAGTGTGTGTGAAGTAACTCCAACATCTTCTCGGACAGACTACGCATGAAGTCTCCTCTGCGCATGCCTTCCCCTGTCAGAGGCAAGCTCTACTCTGTCAGTCCTTTCTGGCTTTCCATTTATGCGATGAGACTAGGTCTCAACTACTGCCTCACTTTCATGAACTGTTTGCATCAGGATCAGGATAGGCCGCACTCTGAACTTCACCATCTGGAGCTTTGATGGACGCCTGCAAGGAGGACTTGGCAGGAAGACGTGGACGTTAATGATAGGGAGCTGACGAGATGACTAGGACTGTGTGGGCGCCAAAATGTCATATCATCACCCGACTTAGGATAAAAACATTTGATGGGTTTTTTGAGCCCTCTTCTTTCATTTTTTCTTCACCAGAATGCAACTTCCTAGGGAAAACACCCCCCCGATCAATAATGTGTGCTAACATTAGGCTCCATGGGGGATGGTACGCTCCATGTGAACTACCAAGAACTTGCAGCTTCAGTCGCCTTTCTGTTGGGTTGTGGAGTCACTTATTAAAAGCATAAACAAAAGGAAAAATGATATTTACAATGACATGGGAAGTCATTCATGGCTTAAACAAAAAACTTCTTCAGAAAATGCTCGTTTACAAGGCCTCCAAAAACTTCATTACCCTCCAAATTCTGCAACCTGTAAGTATTATTTGGAATCTTCCCAGAGGTCTTGAAGGGGTCGATCCACAAGGCTTCAAACTTGCCATGTTTTCCTTTGTCCTACTTGGGTGCATCCCATTTTAGCACTAGATCTCCCAGCTATAAATCCTCCTTTCTCACCTTTCTGTCAAAATCCTATTTGATCTTCTGTTGATGGTCATGTACTCTGTCCAGTAGCTTCTCTTTGGTATCCTACACTTCTACCAGTTTTTGTATTCTTCTGATCATATCATCAGGCTCTCCTTGGTAGTTGTGGAAGAATTTTGCCACGGGTAAGGCTAGCTAGGAAGGAAAGATGGCCTCAACTCCATATACAAGCTGAAAAGGAGAGACGTCAAGAGATCTCTTTGTTGTCACTCTATTATCCCACAGAGAAAACTTGAGCTTTGAATCCCATGCTTTCTTATTGTCCTCTAACAATCTTTTGATGATCTTTATAAGGCTCTTTTTAGAGGACTCTGCTAGTTCGTTCCCTTTAGGGTAGTAAGGAGTTGAGTGAATCAATGCAATCCCAAACTGCTCACATAATTGAATCAATGGTTCGGCTTTAAAGGATGCAGCATTATCAGTGACAATTATTTTCAAAGAGCCAAACCTTGTTATAATATCCTCAAGAAAACCAATGATTACCTTATGAGAAGCGCTCCTTGTGGAGATAACTTCTATCCACTTGGTAAAGTAATCTGTGGCAGTCAAGATCCACCTATGCTGACCACTAGAATTCATATGAATCTCCTCGATAAAACCTAGGCCCCACTATTAAAAGGATCCTAAAGCCACCACGGGCTTCAAAGGCAAGGACTTGAGTTGTTGTTTTCCTGAGAATTTCTGACACTTGACACAAGCCCTAATTTTAGCAAAAACATCAGTGAATAGGCTAGGCCAGAAATAGCCATCTCTAAGAATCTTGTAGGTTGTGGTTTTCCAGAAGTGATATCCCCCACACAAATTATCATGAAATTCAAGCATGATTTTTTGGGCTTTCTGTGGGTCTAAACATCTCAACGGCACCCCTAGAATATCATTCCAATATAAAACTTTATCAATGAGGAAATATTTAATTGATCTAAGATTTAAAGCTCTTACTTTGCTTTTTTCCATGCCATCAGAAGGTTGTAACTTCTATAGAAAGAAAATGGTTTCCTTGTACCAAGCAGATTCTGCTAATGGAGGGCAGGCTTGAGAACTCGTATTAGACAACTCACCCTGTTGATTTTTTGAGCAAGCATTGATGAAATTTACCCCCAAGTCTTTGCAATTAGTTTCAACCAGCAGCTTGGCTAAACCTTGACCCTTAACCAACTTAGTGGGTCTTATCTCCAAATCAAATTCAAGGATTTTAGCAGTCCATTTTCTCCTTCTCCCATCCATGTCGAGTTGAATGAGAATCTCCTTCACATAAGCTGAAGGGACATATGTAATGAACTTTGAATGCAAAACATAGACCTTGAAGGCTCTGAGAGCCTTAACCAGGGCATAGGCATTTTTTTCCATGATGTCATATTTCATCTCAGCATCTCTCAATGCCCTATTGAAAAAGGCAATGGGTTGCTCGAACCCTTCGTCATTCTTTTGCAACAAAATGGCTGCCACAGTGTCGAATGAAGCAAATAAAATCATAAAATATTTGGAATAATTAGGAATGATAAGAACAGGAACTTCGATCACAGCCTTCTTTATTTGATCGAAGGAACTACGAGATCCAGCAGTCCATTTGATTATGTTTCCTTTCCTCAACATCACTGTAATTTCCTTCACCAGTTCAACAAAATTAGAAACAAACCTTCTCATAAAATTAATCTTCCCCAAGAAATACTGAACTTCTTTCTTGGATATAGGGAGTGCTAAGGTTTGGATGGCTTCCACCCTGTTGGGATCAATGTTTACTCCCTCAGCTAATACAATGTGCCCCAGTAATTTTCCCTCTTTCATAGCAAACAATGACTTCTTGGGATTCAGGGAGAGACCAAATTTTCTGCATTTTTGGAAGACCTTTATCAGATGATGACAATGTTCTTTATCACTCCTGGAGAAAACTGTAATGTCATCCAGATAAATGACTACAAATTTATCCCTTTCCCCAATAAAGGCAATGTCCATAACGCGTTGGAAAGTTGATCCTGCGTTCATCAATCCAAAGGGCATCTTGGCATACATGAATGTACCCCATGGAGTGGTGAATGTTGTCTTCTCTCTGTCCTCAGGTAAGACAAAAATTTGATTGTATCCATAAAATCCGTCAACCATGGACATCCTAGATGCCCCTGTCACCCTCTGCAATATGTGCTCCATTTTCGGCAATGGGTAATTATCTTCCTTGGAGCTTCTGTTTAGGTTCCTAAAATCAACACAAAGTCTGATTTCTCCATTCTTATTTCTCACTGGGACCAAGCTGTCCACCCATTCAGAATACCTCAAAGGAGTGATACTTTGGGAATCTAAAATCTTTTTTACCTCCTTCTCCATGATAGGCAGTAGAATAAGGTTGATCTGTCTCAATTTCTGTCTAAATGGATTGGCCTCTTCCTTTAGTGGTTCTTATGCTCAATGATGCTTGTGTCGTATGTTCCGAGATCCTCATAAGTCCAGGAAAACACATCAGAAAACTCATTTAATATCTCGGCATATTCAATCCTTTGTTCCCTTGACAGACTGCCCAACAACTTGACAAATTTTGGATCTTTCTCTGTACCAATTTTGCATTCAATTAGATCAACATCATCAGTCGATCCTTTAACTTTCACTGCCACATCATTTCTGTCAAATAGTCTTTCCAAAGGAACTAGTCCCTTTGGAATGTGATTGTTAGGCAACTGAACAATATGGTGATTAGTGATTTTGTTCAGGAAAGCATTAGCATGAGGATTACTTTCAGAATCCTAATCTTGATCAATATGTAGTGCAGAAAACTCATCAACAGTCTCAAGGAATCTTTTGACCTCAAGATCATCCTCAAATACTTTCCAATGCTTGACATTGTCAAGTATAGAGCGTTTGTATTTTACTTCTACATCATACTTGAGTTTTGGTGGCAAAGGGACTCTGAAATTGCTTGTTGAAACAGCCAAAGAATCAGCCATGATGTTTTCTTCTCTTGGAATAAATGAAATGTTGAAAGCTAGGAAAAAACTGTCAATAAGGTCCCACACTTCATCTCTATAACTTCTTAATCTAGGGTTCTTAGCTTGATAAAGATTTCTGATCTGACTGACAATTAAGTCAGCATCCCCAAATACTAAAATCTCTTAAATCCCCATATCTTTTGCAGACCTCAAACCTAAGACGAGAGCTTCATACTCTGCCACATTATTGGTAGCTTTGAATTCTAACTTGTAGGACAGAGCTATAGTCTCTTGAGCAGGTGAAACAAAAACCACTACAGCACCAGCACCTTCCTTAGAAGAGGCTCCATCGAAGAACATTTTCCACACAGAGGTGATAGGAGGGGAATTTTCGTAAAAAGTAATGGGTTTCTTTTTTATTTCCAAAGGAGGTTCAGGAGCATCGGTGAGCTGCAGCAAACTAGATCCTAAATCTGTGTCAAGAGAAAAGATAGAATGGTTTGTGGGGTTTCCTTCATCACTAATAATGTAGGCCAACTGAGCTTCCCTGTAAAGTCTTCTATGCACCCCCCCCAAACACCGGAATGGTAGCATAGGTGAGGTCCATCTGCAAAGTTCCCCCTAGTCTTTTATCCAAGATCTATACAGAAGCATCCCAAACTTAGGGGGAACGTCAGCGACCACAATGTCCATGATCACTCTTTTCATTGTCAGCTGGAATAGAGATACAGCCAAGTCTTTGATAACCCCAAGGCACTTCACCTTCTTGGACTCAAATGAATACAGATCATGATAATCTTTTGTAATCTCCAAACCGAGCTCTTCCATGAAAATCTTAGGCATAAGATTGTGAGATTCCCCTGAATCCATCAAACACTTGTGCAGCACCTTGTCATGTATGTTCAGTGAAGTATAGAAGGGAGGGGATGAATCTTCTCTATCTTCTACCAAAGGACCTAGGATGACTGCGGGCTTCTCATCTTGGAGGTTTACTGAGTCTATGGAATGAGACGAAGGTTCAGGCTGCAACATTTTGGAGAGGCACCTTTTGAAGTCTTCATGCTTGACCAACTCTGAAATGGGTACATGGATTCTAATATTTTTTATTTCATTCTCAAAGTTGAAAGAGGAGGGGGCCTTTAGAATTTCTCTCACTTCCAAAACAGGATATTTGACCACTGGTGGGGGGATTTTGCATTCTTTTCCTTATTTCGGTCTGCAATATCTTTAGAAGGTTTTTCTGCTCTGGTAGGTCGAACAAGGATGTCAAATTTCCCTTCTTTCTGTTTGGACCTCAGATTATATCTATTTGGTATGCTCGCCTTGTCTCCCTTGCTCAACTCATTAAGTTGGTTGTCCATGAGAGACTCCTCATATGCAGATTGAGTCAAATGAGGAAAAGAGGAGGTGTCTCCGAGACTGTGGATTTCTAGGTCAAGGTCTTCTTCCTCCCCTTCATCATCAGTAACAAGATTATTTTGGAGAGGGTTATGGATATTATGTTCATCTCTATCCATGTTTCTCTGCTCTCTTGGAGGAATCTGAGGAGCATTGTTAAGTCTCCTAAAATTACCTCTGTTATCAGCATTTTGTGAATTTCTATAGTTCTGTCTTCCTTCAAGCTTTAATTTCTCCATCTCAACAAACATAGATTTTACTAATTTGGTAAGTTCATCATCTTGAGGATGGACAGTAGAGGACCCAGAGGTTGAAGCTTAAAACCTCCCCTTTCTTCTGTCTCTGACAGCCTTTCTCCTAAGCTTATCAACTGCAAATATATTGGACTCTACTTCAAGGGCTGCATCTTGCATATGAGCCAATGAAGTAGCTCTTCTTTCTCTTAACAGGAGACAGAAATCAGGATCAAAAGCGCTATCAAAATTAATCTTTGCATATGTTTATGTAGGCTTGACCTCAGTGGGGATTTTATTATACATTTTATTAAACCTCCTGGAGAAGTCAGAAACAGGTTCCCCTTCCTCCTTCTTCAGAGATCCAAACTCTGTAATATAGTACAGGAGATTCTTTTTGTCTCCCCAATCCTTTAAGAAGGCTTCATCTAGGGCCTCAATACCGTCAATAGATCCAGGAGGCAAGGCCCTAAACCTCTTCCTAGCTTCACCATCGAGGCTATGAACAAAAATCCTCATCCATACATCTTCATTCTCTATGGCATGATTATCTATAAAATTATAAAAGGCTTCAAGGTGTGCATCTGCAATTATGTCTCCCTCACCCGTGAACTTAGACAACTGCTTAAGATAGCCATCTGTTGGGAGGGCATTCAGAGGCTGAGGAAAAAAAAGAGCTGAATACCTAGCAGCTATTATAACTTCCATCCTAGTTCTGGGGGGATTTTCTCCTGCCATTGGAGTGTCAACAGGAAGAGAACCAGGAGGACATGGGGTTCGGATAGGCGAGACTAGGGTTGTGCTTCTGGGAGAAAAAGGAAAAGGTTGAGCGTCAGGAGATAAAGATGAGGGGATAGAGGTAACAAAGGTTTCCCCTTCTGTAATTGCAACAACTCTAATAGGAGGAGGAATAGGAAAGTCTTCTAAGGTCAAATCTCTCTCCTTCCACTTCACAACTTCGGGGAGCAAAGGGGTGTCAAATATCTCTCCTTCCAAACCAAGAATAGGAGGGGAGAAATCGGCAGGAAAACTCCCAAAATTTAAATTTCTTGAAACTCCAACAGTTTGTATAATAGGAGAATCAGAAACAGTTACTGGATTTTGTAAAGAGGGATTATGCAAATTATCAGAAAAATTCGGTACAGCTGTGGAGGTACCTTTTTGAGCGGTCTTTCCCTTTCTGATAATTTCCTTTGGGTTAGCATCAGACGTTGCTAGAGGAAGCAGTGAAGTGAACCTCGTGTGTCTGCCTTTAGGAGCCAAAACTGAAACAGTGGAGTCGAAACAGTGGAGTCGTCAGATGGTGGAGTCGCCAGGTGCAGGCTGCAATATTCAATGGTACTGAAATCTGATGCACCTTCAGAATCAATAGTTCATTGTCGTTC
>JASDQU010680488.1:16034-28733 GCA_032191745.1 Picea mariana
TAGGAGCCAAAACTGAAACAGTGGAGTCGAAACAGTGGAGTCGTCAGATGGTGGAGTCGCCAGGTGCAGGCTGCAATATTCAATGGTACTGAAATCTGATGCACCTTCAGAATCAATAGTTCATTGTCGTTCTTACCCAGGGAAATGTCTTCAATTCGTTCCCCGGCAACGACTCCAGAAATGTTAGCACTAGAAGTCACCTATGGATTGCGTCGAAGGTAAGCCCAATACCCATCAGTTTATATGTCACAATGAATAAATTTAAAGGGGGTCGAATGGGTGCAGACTCAAGATAATATCGTTCTAAATCAGAAAATTGGACCAGCATGCACAAGCAGGTGAGGTCTTGATTAACTCCAGTCAATAAGTTGTAGTAAGGGAGAATAGGAGGAAGAACTAGAGAGAAGAATGTAGAGGTCTGCTATGGACATCCGGTCTTCTAGTAGCCTAAGGAGGAACAACTCAGAAAACAAGATCCTCTTGGATTCAAAGTTCAGAATAAGCTAGAGAACGTTACAATAGAACTGCAATCAAACCTACATTACAATACGGCCATAACAATCCATGTGAATCTTTCAATCATGGACACTCCAGCATTAGAGGTAAACAAGACGAAAAAGAAGTTGACTTATATTAAACCAGAAGTCTCAAATCCTGTTACATAACTAGAAAACCAAAAGCTTCATCAAAAGTTTACAATACGGGAGCATAGCTCAACCATCGACCATTACAAAATATCAAAATGACTACTATATACTCAAAACAATATTCGCCACTACCAGCAGAGGCATGCTCGAGCTTCTCGTCCAATGCCATACGTGTCTTCTCGGTCAGACGGCGCATGCAGTCTCCTCTGTGCATGCCTTCCCCTATCAAAGACAAGCTCTACTATGTCAGTCCTTTCTGGCTTTCCATTTATGTGGTGAGACCAAGTCTCAACTGCCACCTCACTTTCATGAACTGTCTGCATCGGGATCAGGACGGGCCGCACTCTGAACTTAACCATCTGGAGCTTTGTTGGACGCTTGCAGGGAGGACTTGGCAGGCAGACGTGAGCATTGATGATAGGGAGCTGACAAGGTGACTGGGACTGCGTGGGCGCCAAAATCTCATATCATCACCCGACTTAGGATAAAAACATTTGATGGGTTTTTTTAGCCCTTCTTTCATTTTTTCTTCGCCAGAATGCAACTTCCTAGGGAAAACACCACCCCGTCGATCAATAATGCATGCTAACAGAACCCATCCCATTGACCTTCTAAACGCATATATAACCCATTATGAAGTTGGGACTTCAAGAGGAAGGCATTTGGCTAAGAAAATAGATCCTACCGTGAAAGTGTTTGACAGAAGTTCTCAATCACATAAGTCTAATTTTTATATCAGATCTGGTTGGGAACATTACAGTGGTATCCAAGCGAATTTCCTTTGCCAGCCTATGATATACATTGATGAACTAGAGGAAAGATGGAGTTTGCAGATTTTGCAAAGGAGATCATATATTGTGATAAGGAATATTACACCCTTAGTGAGACATTCAGGGCTCAAGTAAGATTCCAACAGTTTGTATCTATCAAAAATCTTAGGTGGAGCAAAGATGAGGTTACACATTGGGCCAAAAAGATGGAAGAAATCCATTATTGGAGCAGCATAGCAGAGGAAACACAAATTGATCCTACACCCATTAGATGCAGGGAGATTTTCTACAGTGGCAAAGTGTCTTGGGAGCCAAATCACAGATGCAGGGGTAAAGGGAAGGTGCACATTATTGAGGTGCACTATGACAGTGAGGGTGAAAAGATGCATGAGGATGAAACCTTAGATGCCTATTTAGAGAAGTCTGATGAGGCTAGTGACTCTTGCGCATATGATGGAAAGGATGATAGTGCATGTTCTTCATCTTCCACATCATGCAATGTTGAGGATTCAACACTTCAACATAGTGGTGACACGTGTGAGGATACATATGTGTTAGCACTTAGACATTATGAGATTAGGAAGGTGGATGACCTACCCTTGGGTGTAGACATGGCCTCCGGGAAGTCATGCATGGATGATGATGAGATTTCTATGATGACAATGACACATTTTTCATCTTCTCAGACACCTTTGATAGCCACGACACATGAGGATATCAGTGGCATATCTGATATGGTGGAGAAGCCTTGTGTGAGGATTGTACATCAGGGGCATATAGATATGCAAACCTAGGAGGAGAGACATGACTTGAATACATTTGACCTTACACATACCTATCAGTATGAGGTGAGTGAGTCACCTCTTTTGGAGATTTCATTGATAGATCAGGTTATGGAGACCGACATCTTGTGGGGACCATCACTTCCAGGATCGGTCTACAGTGATAAGGATGCACTCCTTATTGGTCGGGATAACCATATATCATGTCTAGACACATTTGTATGGGATCTAGGTGCATTTTACATTCGCAGAGTGAGCGCACAAGAGGATACATCTTCTCATACAAGATATAGTGTGATTCAGATGGGGGTAGCAACAGGTGATGGTACGCAATGGCATACAGGTGGACTCAGTAGCACAATGGACAGTGGAAAAATTAGTGCCTTATATTTTTTGGAGAGTGTTGTTGAGGATTCCTTGGTTGACACTAGCAGTTAGGGGAATGAGGTAGCACCTCAGCAACACAACAGCGTTGTGATCAGGGGTCACGACACTTGGCAGGACAGTTGAGATTCATTAAGGACATGATTACGGCAGCCACTAGACGCATTGATTGCACACATTCATTGGTCGCGGATTATTGTTGGAGGGAATCGATGGCACATGATAGTACAGATGGGGGATGTACCATGGATGACTTTCATACTCTCAGGGATAGAGTGACTGTGATGAGAGTCGACTACCAACAGTTGTTGATGGATAGAGATTACCTATTGGAGGTTGGTGAGATGTATCGCAGGGCACTGAGGGAGCAGAAGATTGAGGTTGCAGGTGTATACATGAGATTTCATGCGTATGCAGGGGCATACAATGATGAGTGGTATTTCACAGAGACATACATAGTTAGACGCATGGGATTGCAGGGAGGAGACAAATGTAGTAGAGCATGGAGATTCCTCTCCTTTGCAGCAGTATACAGATCTGGGAGGTCACCTTCATAGTAGCAGTAGTTGCATGAGTGATGATGATTGGAGAGTGATTGACCAACAGTTTGTGGAGTTACCTACTGTTGTACCCGATGGTTGGAGTTTAGTGATGAGTACAGGCGATTATTCACCCCAGGTACCGTTGGACGAGATTTTGGTCAATTCCTTGGGATTGATCAAAGAAAATGATACTTTTCATTCCTACAGATGGTTGCAAATATTTCTGTCAGTTTTTTCCGATACTTTCATTTGTGATAGCAGCGCAGGGGGAGATAGACAGTGGCAAGGGACATGGAGAGTTGGTAGGCAGAGACCACCTGGCAGGAGTGTCTTTATTGCATACAGCAGGATAGGGATGGATCATCAGACAGACATTTGAGGCATTGGGCATTATGGAGAGTATCTTAGGCAATGGGATAGAGGATATCTCAGAGGGTGATACATATTCATATTCTCATTGGGATGAGGATGGAGGGCTTCCTACAGTTATCAGTGTGACGCATCAGTGTTTAGTGGGGATTGGAAGTGATGAACTTCCAAATTTTCCATGGGATCCGAGAGTCCATTTGATCAGTAGTTTGCTTCATCTTATGATGGTCCGGGTTGCACTAGAGAGCAGCATACTTCACTCTAGGACTATTTTGAGAGGGCTTGCAGGGACTTGTTCTATGTGGCGAGACAGGTTCTCCCTATTGATACTCATGATCGAGTATAGAGATGGATGGGCAGATTTGGATTCCACAATGATACGTTCACAGGCTCAGCTTCTTGATAGCAAGCTCAATTATCACAGGTATTTCAGCATGAGGATCCAGGAGTGGGGGATCCAGTATGTATACGTTGGGTAGACAGTCATGATCAGAGTGGTGCAGCGTCAGCATGATGGTCTCTATCAGATATTAGCACGGGACCCTAGGATTACAGGGCTGGACATTTCATTCACTGATGGAGACGAGTGGATCCTTGCAGGGGAAAATCACTTTGATTTTCCATTGAGCTTCAATATTGAGGGGAGCACGTCACGTATTGGTGATTCGTTGAGGTCTTCTTGTACCTCACTATGGCAATAGCATGTTCAGTCGATGGAGGTCGTGTTGGGGTTGGTATTGTCTTGGAAGTCAGACTCATTTCAGGATGAGGCTGTGGGTTATTTGCAGGAGATTCATGAGGTAGATATGTTACGGGACTATACTTCATTGGGCATTGTGGTTCACATCTTGATATGGGATCCAGAAATTGGAGTGCTTGGTACTTCAGTGTTGAATGGAGCCTACTTTATGTCACAAAGGTGGATATGGGACCCTGGTATCATATGTAGATTGATTCAGTTATTGCTTGAGGACAAGCAATAGTCTAGCAGGGAGGATTGTAATGTCTCCACTTCTGGACATCATTATATTACAGAGTATTATGATGACCAGAGTAGCCAGATGGGTGTGATAGGGAGTATAGGAGCTATTGAGGGTTTTTACTGGGCCCGACTTGCATCGTTCATCGTATCATCAGGATCCATTCTGCACAGCTAGGCTTTGGTTTCATTGCACAATTTCCGTAATTTTGAGTTATTATGGGTTATATTTTAATTAAATCCACTAAGAAGGTCATATTGGGCATAATAATTGGAGAAACCTCTTAGTGTAATAGCTCATTGGAATCAGGAGGAAGAGCACTACAGGATAGGATGATGAGAAGTGACTTTCAATGGCCATAGAAGCCATGAGGGATAAATCACCTTTTAGAGGTAAAATGGTTAATTAATTAATTAAAGTGATTTAATTAATTAATAATAAAATAAAGTAAAAGTCACTTGGAGAGAAAAGGTGGACATGGGGTATAAAAGAGAGATAGGGGCCTATATTCTCTCATTATGTTGTCTATCATTTTGACGTCTGGCTTCTTGCTAGAAAGGCCATGCACTTGGGGGTTTTGAGGGTTTTGACTGAACAAACCCTAGAGATCATCTCAATGGTGAAAGATTCTACCTTTCCTGATCCATGCTTGGCCAACGAGGTGAAAGATTCCTACCTTTCCATTCTATATCAGATCAGAGTTACTTCAACCATTAGTTTGGAAAGGGGGGCACACCAGTGAGGGTTTTCAGCAGGTGGGGCGCACTAGTTGAGGAAGACCAGTTCGATTTGCTTTGGAGAGATTGGATCTTTAGAAGAGCTCACTCCAATATCATTTGCCATCACCCTAGCACCTTTTGCATCAATGTATGAGGGTATTCATCGACATATTGATTGGTTATTATTCAAGGGCGAAATTATTGAAGGAGGGTGTTATTGTGAAGAGAGATCTTGTGGTTTGGGGTCAGATTTATCATTTACAGCTGGGGTTTCCTACCATACGCTTTAGCCTTAACTAGATCCATATCTTGGTATTCTTTTCTCAGAGTTTGTAGGTCAGATTCATAGAGGCCGAATTATTATTGGCTTACTATAACCAGTGGAGCGTAACTTCCAGCCAGGGAGATCATATAGTGTCAAGAAACAGTGTCATTTTGGAGGTCCAGATTTAAAGAAGTATTTTGGAAGACTTTGGGAGCTGCATACCATTGTTCTATCTTGTCTTGGAGCTACCTACAGCCATAGAACCAATCTGACATATGTATTTTCAGATCCGAATATTTCATGTATGGAGTTGCTTATTTAATAAATAAAGGTCAGATCTTATTTGTGGCTATATTCTTGTATTTCTTTTGTGGGTTCTTGTTGAATCTTTTTTATTGTCATATCTATTTGTCATATGCAATAATTGGCTGCAAAAACAAGCAAAATCAGATCATAAACTCAACAAAACTAATCTGCATGTCAATTGTTTGACAAAATGCCACAAAAATACAAGCTGCCATAAACATAACAACAAGTTAAATAACCAAACAACAGATATCCATGAGTTATAAGGGATTGGAACCCATCCCATTGACCTTCTAAACACATCTATAACCCATTCTGAAGTTGGGACTTCAAGAGGAAGGAATTTGGCTAAGAAAATAGATCCTACCGTCAAATTGTTTAACAGAAGTTCTAAATCACATAAGTCTGATTTTTATATCAAATCTGGTTGGGAACATTACAGTGGTATCAGGGCGAATTTCCTTTGCTGGCCTGTGATATAGATTGATGATCTAGAGGAGAGATGGAGTTTGCAGATTTTGCAAAGGAGAGCATATATTGTGATAAGGAATATTACACCCTTGGTGAGACATTCAGGGCTCAAGTAACATTCCAACAATTTGTATCCATCAAAAATCTTAGGTGGAGAAAAGATAAGGTTACACATTGGGCCAAAAAGACGAAAGAAATCCATTATTGGAGCATCATAGCAGAGGAAACACAGATTGAGCCTACACCCATTAGATGCAGGGAGCTTCGCTACAATTGCAAAGTGGCTTGGGAGCCATATCACATATGCAGGGGTAAAGGGAAGGTGCACATTATTGAGGTACACTATGACAGTGAGGATGAAGAGATGCATGAGGATGCAACTTTAGATGCCTATTTAGAGCAGTCTGGTGAGGCTAGTGACTCTTGCGCATATGATGGACAGGATGATAGCGCATGTTCTTCATCTTCCACATCAGGCAGTGTTGAGGATTCAACACTTCATCATAGTGGTGACACGTGTGAGGATTCATATGTGTTATCACTTAGACATGATGATATTAGGAGGGTGAATGACCTACCCTTGGGTGTAGACATTGTTAAGGTTTAAGCTATTATTAGAGTTCTTTGCATTTCACTAGATAACAATAGCATAGATAGGATCACTGAGAAATACACAATCACAAGAGACACATCATTTATCCTGGGAAACCCTCATGGGGGAGAAAACCCAGCAAAACTTCCTTATTATAGATAGTCAATATAATGCCAAGAGATAACTCAAACAAATACACAAAGTCCTCTCCCAAGAATGTGTCTCTCTCTCTCTTCTTCTTCTCCAACTACAGCTCCGAACTTGCTTCTTGATGAACAAGTGAGTGTGTGTCTAAATGAGGTGTTATCCTCCTTATTTATACAAGTTTGGCACATGTGGAGGTGTCTTTTCATTGGCATGGCCGACTTCTCAATCTAGGTGGTTATAACCGCCTTTAATTAATCTGGGGGCCGACTTCTTATTCTTCCTATTACAATTAGGGTTTGACCAATCCGCAAAAGGGGATTTGGTCATTAACAATAGCCGGCATGATCAATCCGCAATAGGGGATTGATCTAATGAATAATACATCAATAATAATTAGAATACTCTTTGCAGTTACATTATTTCAACACTCCCCCTTAAAAAGAAGGGTATTCTTCAATAGCATCAGGCGAGAGAGAGGACATCATCATCAACAACATCAGGTGAATGGAAGGACATCATCATCAACAACATCTTGGAACACTCACTGACATATCTATAAATCATCGGAAGTTTTTCTCATCAGCAACATCGTCATTCTCAATGTAATGAAATCATCATCTGCATCAATATGAATTAGTATAAAACTAATACATCATCATCACCATAGCACGACGCTGGTCACATCATCACAGCACGAGGCTGGCACATCATCACAGCAATTAAGCTGGAATCACAACACAGCAATTAAGATGGAATCACAACATAGCAATTAAGTTGGCAGCACAGCACTTGGCTAGCATCTCAATACAACAATTAAGCTGGAAGCATAGTGCTCAACTGGCATCTCAACACAGCAATTAAGCTGGAAGCACAGCACTGGGCTGGCATCTCGACACAGCAATTAAGATGGAAGAACAGCATTGGATTGGCATCTCGACACAGCAATTAAGTTGGAAGCACAGCACTAGGTTGGCATCTCGACACAACAATTAAGCTAGAGGCGCAACACTGGGCTGGAATATCACAACACTACTCCCCCTATCGAGGGAGGTCCTTTCGGACTATACCGAGATTATCTCGAAAGTGCTCAAACTTTGCACGAGATATAGGCTTGGTCAACACATCGGCAACCTGTTCATCCGTGCTAACGTATTGGAGCTTTATGGCTCCTCTGCACCATGTCACGGATGTAATGGTATCAAATCTCTATGTGTTTCGACTTATCATGAAATACACGATTCTTTGTCATCTTTATGCAGCTCTAGTTATCACATAGGATCGTGGTTTATTCCATCTCTAGGTCGAATAGAGTTGTCAACAAATTTCGAAGCCATATAGCTTCACAGCTAGCAGAACATGCGGCAATGTACTCTGCTTCGGCTATACTGAGAGCAATAATTGATTGGTTCCTACTCTGCCATGAGATCATGGTTGATCCCAAACTGAAATAGCATCCTGAAGTGCTCTTTCTGTCAGAGACACTTCCAGCCCAATCTGAATCAGTGTACCCACTCAGTGTGAAATCGTGATCTCCATCATAGTTGTGACCACAATCTAATGTACCCTTAAGGTACCTCATCACATGTTTTGCAGCAACTAGGTGAACATGTCTGGGTTCTACCAGAAACTGACTCAAGGTGTTCATGGCAAAACAGATATTTGGTCTAGNAGGTATTTCATCTCAAATTATGAAACAAGCTTCTTCTTACATTCGGTGATGAGCTTTTCTTCTCCAGTTAAGAATAAGTCATCCACATACAGCAGCAATATCACTGGCTCATCATTCATAACCTTGAAGTAGATGTTAGAATCTGCTTTACTCTTGGTAAAACCTAAACTCGTCAGAAAACTATCTATCCTGCCATACCAAGCTCTAGGAGCTTGCTTCAACCCGTACATAGCCTTCCTCAACTTGCAGACATGAGTCTTCCTATATTCAACTTCAAATCCTTGAGGTTGTTATATATACACTTCTTCTTCGATGACACCATTTAGGAAATTTGTCTTTACATCCATTTGATGCAACTTCCACTTCATCTTAACTGCAAGGGATATGATGGTTCTGATCGAAGTGTATCTGGGTACAGGAGAGAATGTCTCTTCATAGTCAATGCCTTCCTTTTGAGAAAAGACACAAGCGACAAACCTTGCTTTATAGTTCTCAATACTTCCATCAGCAGCATGTTTTATTTTGAAGAGCCATTTGGAAGATACCACATCCTTGCTCTTCGGTCTGGGAACTAGTTTCCATACATCATTCTTTATTATGGATTGGTATTCTTTTGTCATGGAATCTGCCCATTCTTTCTTTTGAATGGCTTCTTCAAAGCAGGTAGACTCATTCTCTAGGAGATCACACATCAAAGCTATATAACTGGAGAATGGCTTAGGTCTCTTCCCCTGTCTTGTGGTTCCTTCGGAAACACCATACTTCTCTCCATCTTGAATAAGCTCCCTAGACCAAGCAGGCTTTCTCTTATGGGAGATCGTCATCTGAGGAGGTTCTTGAAATTCTACTATGTCATGATCTTCTAGAATTTCCTCATCAGGGGAAGTTATGACTTCCCTTACTGGTTCTGCAACTCTGGGAACCTCCCTCACTGATTCTGCAACTCTGGGAGCTACAGATTCCTCTTCATATACTTCTTCAAGCTGGCATCTTCTTGATTTATTGAGCGTTGCATCTTCATCAAAGGTCACATCCTTGTTGATCTCAATGTGATGGTGACCTGGTATATAAATTCTGAAGGCCTTGGAGACCTCACAGTATCCCACAAATATTCCCTTTTTTCCTGAGGGTTCCAACTTGTTTCTCTTCTCTTTTGGAATATGTATAAATATTGGGCAACCAAATATTTTGAGATGGCTTACCTCTGGCTTCTTTCTGATGAACATCTCTTCTGAGGTCTTGAATCCAAGTGCACTATGGGACAATCGGTTTTGTACATACATTGTTATCATTGATGCTTCTGTCCAGAAGCACATTGGAAGATCTTGATCATGGATCATGGTCTTCACTGCTTTCATTATCGTTCTGTTCTTTCTTTCTGCTACACCATTCTGTTGAGGATTATAGGGAGTGGTGAGCTCCCTTTTGATCCCGACATCTTTGCAGAAGTTCACAAACTCTTTTGAGGTGTATTCTCCTCCATTATCTGACCTGAGTATCTTGATCTTTATTTTATAAAGATTCTCTATCAAGGCTTTGAATTCCTTAAATTTATTGAACACTTCATCTTTTGATTTCAAAAAGTAAACCCAGGTCTTACGAAAATAATCATCAATAAAAGATACATAGTATACATACCCACTAATGGAGGATGATGGCATTGGGCCACACACATCTGAATGAATGAGTTCTAAGACTCCTTCTGCTTTGATGTCCCTCTTCGGAAAAGGGTTCTTGATGTTCTTCCCTTGTGCACATCCATTGCACATGCCTTCATGGTCAACCTTGAGTTCTGGTAGACCTGTGACTTCTTTGCACACGTACTGTAATGACATGTAGTTGATGTGGGCTAATATTCTATGCCAAAGTTCGCATGGATTCTCAATGGCATGGGTCATGGCAGCTTCTGAGTGACCCTTTAGCTTATACAAGCCACCTTCTTCTTTTCCAATGACGATTTCTTCTTTTATGGAGAGCTTCTTTTATGGTTTCTCCTTTAGCCCACATAAGAACTTCTCCATCTATAAAGGCAACNTGAGTTCTAAGACTCCTTCTGATTTGATGTCCCTCTTTGAAAAAGGGTTCTTGATGTTCTTCCCTTGTGCACATCCATTGCACACACCTTCATGGTCAACCTTGAGTTCTGGTAGACCTGTGACTTCTTTGCACACGTACGGTAATGACATGTAGTTGATGTGGGCTAATATTCTATGCCAAAGTTCGCATGGATTCTCAATGGCATGGGTCATGGCAACTTCTAAGTGACCCTTTAACTTATACAAGCCACCTTCTTCTTTTCCAATGACGATTGCTTCTTTTATGGAGAGCTTCTTTTATGGTTTCTCCTTTAGCCCACATAAGAACTTCTCCATCTATAAAGGCAACTCTAAAGCCTTTCTTTTCTAAAGTTGATATGGAGAGTAGGTTCTTTGTCAAACCTGGTACATAGAGTATGTCCTTCATCTTCATTGAATTTCCTGAGTTGAGCTTGTAGTTTGATTCTCCCACTCCCTTGATAGAGTATTGATAATCATCTCCAAGTGTAACTTTCTGAGAAAACTTCTTTTTCTAAAATGTAAGAGAGAATATCTCTTTGACCTGTCATGTGCTTGGAGGCACCACTATCAATGAGCCAAATGTCATCACCAGGTGTTATCGATCCTAAGAGGGCCGAGATTAAGACATAGTCTTTAATTTGTTCTCTTAACATCTTTGCGGGTGGCTCTTCATCTTCAACTGCATGGGCATGGTGCCTCTTATTTTTCCTCTTATATTCTTCTCATATAGCTGGACAATGTCTCGCAATATGTCACAATGGTAGCATTGGACAGATGAGTAATCTCTTTCATTTCGTTGTCCTTTCTTCTGGAATCTCTTTGGTTGAGATTTGTTTTGGGGGTGAGACTCTTTATGAGTTTCTTTCTGGAAGTAAGACTTATTTCTTCCTCCTTTAGTGTGAGTATCTAGGGCTTGATTTTCATCTCTTGATAGTAAAGCCTCTCAGTTAGCTACTCTTGATTCTTCTTGAATGCATTCTTCCCATAGACCGTCAAATTTTAGTTTCTCTTTTCTTGCACAAATGGTTTGGATGAATGCATCCCAAGGTCTTGAGAGACCATTTAGGGCCATCATTATAAGTTCGTCTTCGTCTATAGCATCTCCGATCACTTCTAGTTGTTCTTTGAATTGGGATATTCTGGAGAAATATTCTTAGATTGATTCTCCTCTCTGCATCCTTGTATTCTTGAGTTGAGTTCTTAGATTCATTTTCTGGTTTATGTTCTTTCCTTCATATAGTCTGTTTAGGGAATCAAACATTTCTTTCAGAGTCTTCTTTGATGACACATAAGGGATCAAGTGATCTTTGATTGAATCTGCAATGAGTATTTTGGCCCTTATCGTGTCCTTTTGGTGCTTTGCTTTGTCTGCAACATCATTGGGTTCTGGCACTTCTTCTTTGACGAATCTTGCTAGGTCATTCTCTTCAGGAATGAGACAAATCCTATACTTCCAGGCACAGAAGTTTTCCACACCTTCCAACTTGTCAACAAGCTTAGTGCTTGCAGACATATTTTACCTAGAGCTAGGAAAATGACCAAAAAATGAAAATGCTCAAAATCAAATTATGAACTTACCAGAAGGTGTGTTTGGCTGAGGCAAGTAGCCTGGTGTGTTTGGATCTTAGAAAATCCAACTTTTACCCCTCCAAACTTGATCTGCGGATTTATGGACTGGTGTTTCTGATTTTTTGGTGCTTCTGGTACACTGGTACTTCTGGTACTCTAGTTTTCTGGTACTTTTAGTACTTTGTGAAAACTAGGGTTTCACTTTCCGGGAAATCTAGCCACTGAAAAGTTGAGTTGAGGATGCCAAAGTGATCCTTGAGGAAGGGTGCACTTTTCAAGATGGTTTTGGGGTTGAAATACTTCACCAACAAAAAGCCATAATTTGCATGTATGGCAACAATGATGTTTTTCACTTTCTCTTGTGAAAGATGCTCTCTTCAGCTTAGCTCTGATACCATGTTAAGGTTTAAGCTATTATTAGAGTTCTTTG
>JASDQU010680489.1:19985-32481 GCA_032191745.1 Picea mariana
CCACCTATCCTTCTTCCGCCATGTTGGTTCCTACAAACACTTTTCCCATGGCTGACCTCCATCTGTCCTCTGGTGTTTCATTCAGGGAAAGTTATTATTGTAGTATGGGAAACCCCCTTCACAAATTTCCTTCACCTAGGGGAAACAATATCCTCACATAAGTAACCCTTGTCATGTCACTTTTTATTCGTAAGTGGCTACCTCAGTGTCGATGTCCCTACAAACCTTTATGAATTAGTATGGAGGAGGATACTATCCTACTGAACAAGGACAGGGTGTAAACCATGATCCTTCCTTTCCTTCAATTTCTCAAAACCAATCTTTCCCTAGACTTTGGTCTCAAATGCCGCAATTCATCACTGCCATGAGTCCAGTCACTGCTAGTCATAATAGAGCCCCATCTCCCACCTATGCTTGTCATGTTGGAGATTGGTTGACAACCTATGCAAGTCATGTTGAAGACCTGCAACCATTCGTTGCAAGTCATGCTGGGGGCACAAGTCCAGTCACTGCGTGTCATACTGCCATTACATCACCAACCTCTATTATTCATGTTGGATATTGGTCGACAACCTCTGCGAGTCATGTTGAAGACCTACAACCAACTGTTGCAAATCATGTTGGGGGCACATGTCTAGTCACTACTAGTCACACTGCACATCCATCACCAACCTCTGGTAGTCATGTTAGGGATCCATCACCAACCTCTGATATTCATGTTGGGGATCCGTCACCAACCTCTGCTAGTCATGTTGGAGATTTGATAATAGACTCTGCAAGTCATGTTGGGAGCATGTCACCATCCACTGCAAGTCATGTTGGGGACAATCATATGATTGAGAATCCTAGACGTCTCATACATAAGCCTAAATTCCTTTGCAGGACTTGTGAAGGAAGTCACCTTACTCGATTGTGTCATGTTACTAATGGGATAATAGAAGCGTGGGGCTCCCCTAAGGGCCCTTTGTGTTATGAGGCATATATGATTTCATAATAATCAGTTCCTTCTTTGGTTTATACAATATTCATGTAGATGCAACCTTCGGTTGGCACCACTTTTCCTTTAGGGGTTGATGCATCCTTTGATCTTGTTTCTCACATCCCGTTCAACCTGTGGTTGTGTCAATGCAATCTTCAACTGACACCTCTCCTATTTTCAAGGGTGATGTGTCTCTTGACATTTTTGTCTCGCATCGTGTTCAACCAATGGTCGTGTCGATGCAATATTTGACCGAAAAAACACCTATTTTTCGGGGTGATGCACCTCTTGACCTTGTTGTCTCACATCCTATTCAACCAATGGTTGTGGAAGTGGTCATATCGATGAAATCTTGACCCACCCCACTCTTCTCTTGGAGTGTGACAAGTCCAAGGAAGTGGTCGCGCCAATGCAATTTTTGGTCGATCCCGCTCTCCTGATTCTGGTTCTATACCTTCTATGCCATGTCCTTATAATTTATAGTACCTCACCTTATGAACAAGAGATAATTTTTCTCTTCCCGAGTTCTCTCCCTCCAAGTCTTGACAATGTTCCCTTTGATTGGGATGGTCTTGTGGGGTATCCAATGCCTCTACCTATGTCTTTTATAGGAAGATACATTATTCGATATAACATGGAGACCATAACCTCCATTAGCACCTTTCCCTCCTCTACTTGGAGAGATTCAGGTCTTCCCAAGCATGTGTCGGTTCATCGTAATATACTGGCTTTCCACAGAAGTCCATCACGAGAGCCTTAGCCTCCCCCGTGACTTTCCACCTAGAATATCCCTAATGAGTCTTAGTTAAGCTCTTTTCCAACTCATCTAAAAAACTAAAAATATTGTCGAGTGATTTGTCCCTTTCACACTCGTTAAATTAGATTTGAAAGGTGATGAGTCTTAATTAATATCTTTTCTGACTCGTTACAAAAAATAGAATAGATCACCAAGTGAACTTGTCTTTTTCACACTTGTAAATTGGATTTGAAAAGATGTTTATTTGGCACAAGTTTATCCCTTTTTCACACCAAGTAGACTAAAAGACATAAAAAAGAACATTTTTTGGTGTTAAGTTGTGATTTCATTTCATTCCCTTGCTTGCAGTATTGAGCCTTTAGTCGGTTCTCTCTTTGCATTATAAACCGTTGCCTAAGCAATCTTTACATCTTCAACCAAGCAGAGCCTTGTTTATATCCTTCACAATTTGACACCCTATACCCTGGAGGGAACATCACCCCGAGTGTCCATCTCTTGCATGCATTTCCTTGCATTGATCATAGTTACGTTCCACTGCTGGAACTAATTTTTCTTACTAGCAACACTCGTTTCCTCCTCTATATCATAGCATTCATTTGTTATGAAAAAACAAAAAAACATGGGCAGGAAGGGAGTACTATATTATAATCAGCAGCAGTCATGTCTCCTTTGAACAGTGCACAAATTTATTGAGTCCTAGCATCATCATAATTTTGGGTTTAGCATGGCCTCAGGAAGATGATCTCATTACAGAGTTTTCTCTACCAACTGGTTACTCTTCTAGTCCCTATAGAGAATGTTATTGAATCCTCTTGCATCTAATAGTCACATCATTAATTCTATGTTGCCAGAGTCCACCATATGTCTCATGATCTTTTTGAAAGGAAGTCTATCAACCTGTGTGGGCCACTCCTCATAAATCTTGACTTTACATGTCGTCCATACCCTTATTTTGTCTCATAATCACATGATACTATGGTCTTATCATGCACCCTAGCCCTAATTTCATCATCAGTAGGTCACCTTGAACCCAACAATCAACATATCATCATTAGTAGTTGAATGGGTGGTTTCCCTTGTGTTCGACGGTAAGACATCTATTCAAACTTTGGGATTTGTACAGTATCTTGGATGCCACTATCTCTCCTCATCATAGTAGATGGGTATTAGATCGAATAGGGGATTTGGTGTAATTTATCTCCCTAATGTCCTCGCTATCTCAGGCTAAGACAAAAATTCCCCTGGTGATCCGACCTGTGGTGTTGAAACTTTAGGATTATCTAACCTGATGGTTTCTTCAATTTGTATCATCTCTGGGTCACCTGGTCATCTCCTGCTTTCGATTGGTTTGTCGAAAAGAACCCTTGTCATCTCTATGAAGTTTGCATCATTCTACAACAGATCAATTACTCTCTATGTGTCTGCCACTAAGCGCAAACCCCTTGTCTGTGACTCTGGTGTCAAGAACAATCCTCTTCCCTGCACCTCTGTTGTCTCTCTCGCTCTGATTTCTTCCATGGATCTGAGGGCCTATTGAGCCGATTGTTCTATTGTTTCCACATGTTCATCCATGATCATGGCATTGAACCTGTTCATGTCTGGGTTGGCCATCCTCTGCACCACCTCGTCCCAGTCTTGGATGTTCTTTATGAATAATTCATTCTCAAACTTATCATGAGCATATGGCCAACAGGATGACACTTGCAACACATGTTAGAGGACCAAGAATTTAGGATCATGCTTTCAAAATCAACCTATAGGGAACCTAAATTCAAGTTGGCTCAGCCCTTCTTGTTTGTCTTGAGCAATATCCTTTACCAAATAGAACCCCACATGGAAACCGTAGGGTATGAAGGCATGTTTCTTGTCTTTGACCAATGTGGAGTTATAGCCCTGCAAGATGGTCTGATAAAAAAATTCTCCCATGATGAGTCAGTCTAGGACATGAGATGGTAGGAGATGTGGTGCTTCAGTGGCCCAAAACACCCTGATGTAGGTTGCGTGCTCGTCCAAGTACCAATGGCCTACCTTGGCTACCATTTTCCTCGTTGTCATTGATAGCCTTTGGAATTCCTTGTTAAAAACAATAAAATAAATACGGTCGATGAATTCATTGCAGATGAGGGAGTAATATTTATTGTACCTGCTTTCCCATATCACAATGAAGTAGACATGGACCAGGAGTTCTGCAACATGATAGCTCAGATTCATGTTAGTTAAGATGTTCCTAGTGCACATGACATCGAGAAGGTACAAGTCCATGTAGAAATTTGGTACCTCTCCTTCCTTCAATGTCTGAGCCTGTTGCACACATATGCTTAGTTTTTTGGAGATAATTGCACCCAAGTTGAAACTTCTCCCGACAATCGCAGCTGTGTATGCTAAAGGAATCCATGCTTCTGAAAACTTGGAGAATTCATTTTCCCCGTATAGTCGGCAGATGAGAGCCATCAAACATATTTATGGCTTCCTCAAGTTGATTGTCCCATACCATCCATTTCTCTGATTGGTGAATTTATTGTCTTGCCTCCACCATGATGCCATCAACCATATGGTGTCATGGAATTCATATAACTTCACCATGAAGTCCATGTTGAGAAGCTCCTCTAGGTCCCTGAGCTTGTAGCATTTATGGAACTCTATTGGGAGGCAAACTCTGTTGCACCTACCATTCACATCATTGATCAAACATTATGCATGTCTGTGTGGTTTATGAGCCACTTCATTACCTCTATACGAGGGAAAAATGGGGTTTTTCTCGCTACCATGTGTAAATATGACCGTCATATGTTGGGGAACACCTGGTCATCGAGCGACCTTACGTTCGGGTTGATGTGTGGGATATACTTTGGGTATTATTATCTGCTAATCTCGTTGAAGACATCCCCCCACTTTGAAAGTGCTACCTTGGATCTGGTGCTTTCCTCTGTATCACAAAAGCCTAGAGGCTGGATGAAAACTTTCTTTGTTTCTATCTTGACGGCAGGCTCCGTCCTAGGGGCATACTCCAATTGCCTCGTGGTCCCTGGAGAAGAACATTCTCTTGTATTTGGTTCTTTTATCTTTGGTGCTCTCGACGAGCATCTGGTCGTTGTATTTCTCACTATCATTGTTCTTGCAACTTGAGTAGAGTTTAGAGACTGTGTAAAAAACAAGACAAACACATATAAATTATAACCAACGAATTGACAAACTTGGATACATACCTCTGAAGCTTGTTCAACCTGGTTTTTGATAATCACAAGGGTCAGTACAGTATTCAAGTTTCTCGTTTTTCTCCTTTGGATGCTCTAGAATTATCTTACACGCGGAATGAATTTGTTCACAACATTTCAAGAGATTTAAATAGAGAATATCTTACCATGTCGCATCAACCATTCAATTCGGGTTACGAGTGAAATTTCAATAAATCTACCGCTGAATATTTAGAGGAGTTAGAACTTCAATTCATCATGGGTTGATGGCAGAGGCACAGGTGGTGATGTGGTATATCAAAAATTTCAAAAATGTTGTTTTAATTAGCGCACGAGGTAGCAGCTAATGCGGGATCGAGTATTAATTAGGTCCTTAAATGTCCAAAATTCAATCGTATCTAAAGATGAAAATGTCCTGTTGTGTCTCTCTTTCAGTGTGTGGATCAGGGGTTGGGATTGTGCTATGAATGTTTTCATTGGTATCCTTCTGCAAAATCTCTAACGCCAATTGATCTTACTGTATAGTGTTGACGTGACAAAACTTACTCGAAGGTGTGATTAGGACCTAGGGAACCAAGAATGACTTGGGATAGAACTAGATCATATGACCCTCTTACTTGGTAAAGACATGTGGCATTCAATACCATTGACTTAATTCACTTGTATCAATCAGAGTCCATAATTTTCTTAATCTATTCATTCTAAAACCAAATCCTAGATTGTTGATTATGAAAAGTGTCAAGGATTGGATATCAACGATAAACCTACCCAAGTACTCTCGGATAGGCTCCCTAAAAAATTTCATGATCCTGAAAATGCATCAGGAATCGACGATTGAGGATAATTTTATCGTGGTCAAAATGTTTCTTTTCGTCCTTCTAGATTTTCCGCGATCCTGGTAAAGTGCGTCGGGCATCAACTATCGACGATTTCTTTTCTTCCTTCATTAACGTTTGTCCTCCTCATATTTTTCCGATGACGAAGGGGGTCGACTATCTTTTGAACTTTTATATGAGTAACCTACATAAACCAAAACCACCCTCTATTGATTCCTATGAGGATCGACGATCGGCGACTATTGTTTTCGTGTGGTTCCTTTACTTTCTTGAATTCTTTCCGATGTCGAATATGAGCGCATTAGGCACAATGTTTGGTTGTTGATTCTTAATGGAGGTGTTAATTTTTTTTAGTCATGTGGTTTCATAAGTTTAAACAAACATGAATAGGTGATGAGAGTCATGAAAACAAAAACAAAAAAAAAATCTCCCAAAATGAAATCGAGTCAGATAGTGCAGAAGACCAAGTGGTACCCAAAAAGTGAAAAAAATGGATAAGGATTTTTAGGGTGTGTTGAGTGATCAGCAGGATCCTATATTTTCATTAAAAAATAAATAAGGGGGTTGTTTTAGGCCAAAAATACCGAGGAATACCTAGGAATTAATTCAATAGAGAATTCTATATCCCTCTTCGATGGAAATCCTAGAATCTCCTTGAATACATCTTCAAACTCTTTCAAGACTCGGTAATATTCAATACTTCTCTCTTTATCCTTCATTGGATCTTCCGTATTGGCTGCATATATATGGTACCCTTTTCTAAAAGTTATTTTCATCTACAATGTTGAAATATCTCGAACATATATAGGTCTTGGAATACCTTGCACTATCCTTGAATTCCATTCCTCATCAATACATGTGAAAACCTTGTTATAACAATCTAACATATCATAATGCTTTACTATCAAATCCATACAAATCAAGATGTCATAACACCCATGTGGTATGATGTCCAAATATTCCTTAGTGTTAATTCCATTCATGTTTACTGGGAAATCATTAACAATATCATTAATTTTTATCTTGGTTCCAATAGATAGTTGAACTAATGAAGACTTTTCATGTTTACATTTCTTCCATTTAAATTATTCAAATAGATTTGGATCTATATAGATATGTCTAACTCTAGAATGAATAAAAATAGATATGGTATGATTATCAATATTACCGTCCACTTCAATCATGTGGAATTGATAGTACACTTCTCTATTGTCCAAGGATGCATAGATCCATGGTATTCTTCTGCTCACATCCTCTATTGTCTCCTATTGCTTGATGCTATGCATAGTCTTCATTCTATCTCCTTGCTGAGGAAAATATTTATACATGTGATCTCCTTCACATACCCAACACTTTATGGGCTATTATCTTTGACTATTTCCCAAAGAATCTATTATTTTCTAATCACTTTGAGATGTCTGCCCTCGTGGATGTGCTTGAGAACTATTCCTTATGAAAGGTGGCTTGAACCATTTCTTCCTTTGATCCATATTCCCTTTCTTATTATCATCCCAAGCCTTTTGGAAGTATGTCCTTTCTCTATTATTCTCCTATGAATACTTTGACTTGATTTTGTAGCATATTTAGGATTTGTAGTATCTCCTCTTGATATTTTATGATCCTTTCATTATCAAGGCTATAGATATGTAATTTTCTTTCCATGCTTCTCATAGTTACAGGTTCCTACCCATCTCTTCCTTCATTAGACTCATCCTTAAAATTACCCATGATGACATGTAGACCTTTGATTTATTCTTTGTGGATGTAAGACCCTTGTGCATCATCCATATCTCTAGTTATCATATAGGAACTAAAGTATACTTTCATATATCTCAAATTCTTCAGGAATGTGCATGGAATAATTATTGTTAGAATTAAGCATATTGCAAAATATTTATTAATTAGATTAAAGGTCATTCTTCATTTCAAATTATGAAGAATATAAATGCATTATTCCAAAATCTGATTCCTTAAATACTTATCTAAAACATATCTCCAACTATAACATCCCCATTATAATCCACAGTTTAGTTAATGCTTATGTGGATACAATATGTGGCTAAGGGGACATGCACTATTTCATTTTTTTAATAATAAAAATGTGATGTCAATTGGTAAGGGTACATGGACAAGATATGGGGGCTGAATGTATCTACAAGAGGGGGAAGTGTCTAGGATAATTGCCAAGAGGGGTGAAAGACAAAATTTCCCATGTATATAAATTTAACCCATTTTTCTAAACTTGCCAATTGTATATGAAACTTTTGATGTCTGATTGAGTGTTCCCAAATCAAATAATTCAATACATGCAAGAGGATGGGTGTGAGTGGTCACATCCTTCTTATTGAGTGTTTTAAAATCCAATCATTGAATGCATGTAAGACGGTGGGTGTGAGTGGTCACATCCCAATGTTATTGGGCATATGGGGATTGAGTACAATCAACTTGGGGAAGAGTCTGGGTTAGGAAAGGTAAGCCATAAGAGAGGAATGAGGATGGGTTGGGACAACAGTCAGAGAGGGGAGGAAATAGAGCTTGGAGGTGGTGCGGCCATGGAGGGAGAATTGTGGAGTGTAAATGGAGTGTAATTGGAGCGAATTGGAGCTAGAGAACTTTAGATCCTGGTTTCCAGGCCGGAACATTGAAATCCTGCATGAGTTGCATTAAAGAAACAAGTGTTTTTTGTTGGTTTGTTGATAGTTTTTCTAGCGTCAATTTTTGTTAGGTCCCCAACTGAGATATTCCTCGTTACATGTGACAAAGAGGCCCTAATAAACAAATGGTACATTCCTTGGGATATCCTTGATTAAAAAATGGTACATCCTTTGGTTTAACCCTGATAAATGGATGGTAAATCCCTTGGGTTACCCTGATAAACAAATGATACATCCCTTGGGTAATCTCTGATAAATGAATGTTGCATTCCTTTGGATGATCATGTCAAGAGGAAGAGAGTTGGTTGAAATATTATGATAGTTGTAGGATAATATCAGTTGGGTTCTGAGATGCGAGCAAACTATGAGAGACCACCCCCTTTTTTGGATTAGGAGCCTCAACTCGGGCATGACTAGCTGTTGAGATTTGGAATAGTAACTCTATGGTTGGGTTGAATGTCCATCCCAAACATCTGGTTGAATGATTCTTGTTTAAACATAAGTGTTTTGTCTTGTACTTATTTACATGTTTTATTGTTGTGCATGAAAACTACATGAATGATAATTAATTATATGGTGTTGAAAGGAATGGTTTAGTTGTATTTCATGTTGATTATTAGCATGATTTATATGAATCTTTTTTATGGTTACAGACTATAGCTAAATTTCTTATAAATTATAGTTGTAAGCTACATGAAATTGGCTAACACTAAAAGAATAACTTTAGTTTTTCATAAGTTTCATTTTTATGTCTATTTCACATGTAATGTTGCGTAGAAGGAGGCTAGGTATGTTGCAAAGTGGTATGAGAGTTGATAATGAGATATTTTTTTGTGACATGGCCCAGCCTGGGTGGTTGTGTACATTACAAAGTCGTATCAGAGCCCAATTTTGAACACTAAGCTTAGATGGGCCAAGTTAGCAGAACGTTGAAGCAGAAAATCACAAAGGAATTATTTATAGAGTATTCCTTCAACTTGTTTATTTAAGTTATGACAGTAAAATTGAGAGAATTTTCATGGGTAATGTGAATAATTGAGCCTCTTTGGAAAATTCAAACATAAGAAAATCATAAATTATTGGGTATTTTTTTGCATGATGACATCAGCATGATGCAACGACCACGTGTCGAGTGATGTGGTAGAAGAAAGAAATGATCTTCCACGGTGGCAGGTACATGTTGGACGGGATGATAGCTGGAAAGTGATGTGGAGCCATGTGGCAGAACAACTATTAGTCTCATGAAACTGCGGTGAGATCTTGGAAAAATGGCTAAGTGTTGGGAGTTCTCATATGGAGTTATCAAAGGACGATTACAATATTATGATTATGTGAGTCTCTGAGTCCGCGAAGAAGTGGAAAAATGATTAAGCATTGAGACTTCTCAGATGGACTTATGAGATGAAGGATACAACATTATGATTTTGTGAGTCTGTGAATCCGTGAAGAAGTGGAAAAAATGGTTAAGTGTTGAGACTTCTCAGATGGAATTATGAAAACAAGGATAGAATATTATCAGTCCCTCAGTCCGTGAGCCCACGAATTTGGAAAAATGGTTAAGTGTTGGGACCTCTCAGATATAGTTATGAAGGTAAGTTACATGTTTATGAGTCTACGAGTCTGTGAGTCTGCGAAGGAAAATGAAGCTAATTGTTGGTAGAGGGTTCATGTAAGGTATGAAGAAGAGATATGAATTAGATCAACGATGAATCCATTAAGACATATCAACAATGAATATGTAATCAAGAAATGATTGGATGATTGTTGAGAATTTATACTATGTTGCATGTGCCAATGAATATTCCTTCATTATTTTTCCACCATAAATTTTATCTCGGGGCTCGGATTGGGGTAAATGAATAGTATTGTAAATACATTGAGAAGAAAAAGATATTTGTCGACCCAAAAATTTGATATGGGCACTATATTTCTTCAAAAGTGATAAAAGTTAATTTTGTGGCAACAAAAGAGTGGAAATTGCAACTTGTAATTGTTGTAACTATTTGCTCAAAACTCAATTAGAGTCATGAGGACAACCATTGGAGAGTTGCTTATAAAATGAGTGCATTTAAGGAATCCTACTTGAGAGTATTTCATTAATATTCTTCATAATTTAAAATAAATAATTACTTATAATCTAATTGATAAATATTTTGCAATACACTTAATTCTAACAAGAAATTATTGCATGCACATTCTTTCAAAATTAGAGATACAAAAAAACATATTTTAGTTCCTACGTGATAACTAGAGACATGGTGTATGCTCAAGGGTTTTATAGCCATGAAGAATAAATTGGAGGTCTACGTGCTAGCATGGGTAATGTTGAGACCGAGTCTAATGGGAGAAGAGATAAGTGCGTAACTATCACTATGAGAATCCTACAAAAGGAGGTGCAGAGCTATAGGGCCAATAATGAGAGGATCATGAAGGTTCAAAAAGAGATACTTCAAACCATAAATATGCTATATAATAAAGTTAACAAGGAATATAGCACCAAGAAAACAACGATTTCTAGAAAAGTATCAACATAAATATCCCATAGCAAAAGAGATGATCATGGGAGTGATAGGCAGTCAAGAAGCATGAGTAGATGCCATCATTCTCCAAGACATTCTAGCATAAGAACTCATGAAATTTCAAGTATAGGGAGAAAGCCAAGTGCGTCTCATGTTTAGAGGAAAAGGAGAAGACCTAAAGAAGATATCTTGTAGGGGGAACTCAGAAAGATTAAGCCACCAACTTTCAATGGTGATCATAGGAAAGGAGAAGAGGTGGAGGCATGGCTATTGGAAATGAAGAAATATTTCCATCTTCATGATTACCCCTCCTAGGTGGAAGATAGAATTACCACCTGCCACTTGAAAGGGAAGGAAACCATATGGTGGGATCAACTTAAGAAAGCCAATAACCTTGATGAGAAAATAATCTCATGGAGGAAGTTAAAGGGATATTTCCAAGAGAAATATTTATCTAATCATTAATATGAAATAAAGATGAAAGAGTTATTTGAACTCAAGTTGGGAACCATGACAATGGATGAATATGAGAGGTGGTTCTTTGAATTGTTGATGTATGTTGACTTCATCAAGGATTAGAAAGTCAAAATCCAAAGGTTTCTAAGTGGGTTACCCTTTTTGTACATCGATAATATTAAATATGACAACCCCAAAACCATGTAGAAAACCATAAGGAGAGCAAGACATTTGTATGAACAAAGAAAAGGAAGACCGATTTTTCAAAAATATCGGAATGAAAAGATGAAGGTTAAGAAGGATCAATGGAAAAAGGGTTTTAAGAAACCCTTTTTCAAGAATAATTTCCAAGCAAATCAACAAGGTCAAGTCACACAAAATGAACACAAGACTACAGATTCATTTGGAAAAAGTCCAAGGGAGCAGCATGTTCAATGTTGGGGATGTGGGGAAATCATCTACATAAGGATTTCCGTCACAAAGGAGAAATCACGGGGACAATCCACAACATTCAAGAGGATAAAACAGTGGAAGACATGGGAGGAATCATGCCAAGCATTTATGCAGCCTTGGATAACAAGTAGGAAAAGTATCAATCTCGCATGATTGAAGTTGAAGGTATGACCAATAATGAGCCCATAGAAATTTTAAATGATTCAGAAGATAGCCATAGTTACATGAATGATAAAATCATTGAAATATTTCACTTGAAAAGAAGTAAGAATAAGAAATATTGGTTAGTTTAGTTAGTCATGAATGCTAAGAGGAAAACCAATGAGTTGGTTAAATATTGTCCGATAGACATTAATGCACTAAATACAAAGGTGGATGTAAACATCATACCATTGGGTTCATATGATTGTATCATTGGTATGGATTGGTTGGACAAACATCATGTTGTCCTATAATTCTACAACAAGACAATCACATGTCTTGATGAGGAAGGGAAGCAAGGCAATATTCAAGGCACTCTAAGAGTTTTATCTATTAGAGATGTTTCAGCTATTCATTTGAACAAGATATTCAGGAAAGGATGTCAAATGTTTGTATCCCATATGGAGAAGGTGGCCAAAGATAAAGTGGAAATAATTGAAGACCATT
>JASDQU010680489.1:37569-49326 GCA_032191745.1 Picea mariana
TAGTGTCGGGTTTATACCGTTGGAATTGTCCTTTGTTGTCAAGTGTCATTGAGATATCATCTGTCACCACCGAAGGCATTCACACAACCACAAACATTATATTTGAGTGTCATAAGATTAAAGCTAGTTTCTTGCTTTTGTAGATTAGAAGAGATAGTTTCTTGTTTTCGTAGATTAAGGTAAAGCATTTAGTTGTTAGTTCTCCTTGCTTTCAATGGAATAGATTTTCTTTCATGCATTGCATTGAGCATTTAGATCTCCTTTCATGCATTAGAAATAGTTTTTCATTAGGCATTTAGTCCACTTTCCTCTTAGGCTAGATAGTTGTTCAATGAGAAGTCTTTGCTTACTTGTCCATTTGGTTTAGTAGGATACATAGTTGTCTTTTCTTACCTATCTTTTGCTTTAATAGATTAGTTAGGTGTCTTTGCTTACTTGTCTATTTTCTTTAATAGGTTAGATAGGTTCTTTTACTTACTTTCTTATTTAATTTCTTTCATAGGGTAGTTTCTCATTGAATGTAGGTTGGCAAGTTAAAATAGTTTGCTTTCGTCATTTGCTTATTGATATGCTTAGATAGTTGCTTATTTCTTATTGTTGAACTAGTTTTATTTACATAGGGTTTTTACTTGATTTCTTAGGAACTATCCATCGATCCTTAGCCAAAAGATACTTAGTTTACCCAGTTTCCAATTTCTTAGTAGGGTTTTCTTATTCGATAATTTTGCTTAAATAGATCAACCTTAGATAGCTACCTTCATTAGGTAGACCATACTCCTACCAACCTTCTACCTTTGGCATATATTTTTCTACAACTCTAAGTTTACATACCCCAGGTTGACAATTTAAATTGAGGGTGTTTTAGTGTCTTTTTTAGTACATATAAATCACCTCAAATTTTGGCGTCATTGTCAGGGATTTGTCTCAAGGTAAGAAGTAGTTAGGAAATAGATCATTCTTAGACCTTAGCATTATCTTGGTGATGGGGGAGCTTTAAGATGAGAGGTAAGAACCTGCACATCTACTATAGTAGGTTCCCCCAAACCCAATGGTAGTTTTTTTTTTTGTTTTTGTTTTCTTTCATGAATAGACCTAGAGACCCAAAGGGAGATACATTAAATCTAAATCAAACCTTTCGACCAAGGCTCCTTCCAAAATTTTTGGGGGAAGGAACATTCCACTCATAAGCTCCATATACTGACACCGGAGAACAATAACTAGCTCAACCCAAAGAGATAAAGTTGTCTCTGAAGAGAGTAAGACAGGGAACACTATAAAACATAAAATTGAAGCATCAATAATAGTGGGATAGGAGGAAATACCACTCGAGCCTTTAGTAGAACCAAACAATACAACCTTTGTTTTCTTACCACCATAAGGAGATCCTAACTTTGTGGACATCATCTTTGTGTGAACCAAGTTTTATCAAATGACAAGATGAACTCAAAAGCAACCATAAGCTTGAGGGAACTTTCTCAAATCCTAGTGGAAGCCAAGATTTCTTCTTTTCAAGAAGAACATATTTTGGCAGCAGACAAAACTATATCTACCTCTCCAGAAATATTAGAAGAATCAAGGTCCTATAAGCGAGAAAATGATTTTCCTTGCCAAACTACGAAGGAATATGAAAAATTATGGACTACATCCAGTGGAGAGAAATCATTAAAACCTAAGATTGAGGAGTTCTCAACATCCATCTCAGTAGATCCTTTATGTACTTCAGAAATCAATCATCCAAAAGAAGAGGATCTACATAGCATGATGAAGGAGAGCATAGAAATTACTATGATAAACATCAAGATTACATTGAAATTTGGTTTCAAAAGAGGTCATCATGACACAATACTATTCTCTTCTTCAACACCTTCTGATGCCAAAACAAGTAGGTCGGTTGGTTCTTCATATCTAGGTAATCATTGCGGTAAATTTTTCATGCATGGATATGAGTATGTTTCTTATCTTTCTCTGCACATGGTTACATTCGAAGAGTTCTTACACTTGAATAAATATTTTCCCTTTCCTTTTAGGTAGGGTAGGATAGTAAATAAAAGATGCATGTTGTTCGTTTAGCTTAGAGTCTAATGCAACCTGATTTTACATTTTATTTTAATAAAAGAACTATAAGATACATGTTCCAGTGACTTGATCTCATTTATCTTATTAGTTTTTGATATTTTAGAGTATGTTTTTTTTCTAGAGACTTCTGTAGGTATTTATTTCACCAAGAGTAGACATTTCAAGGAAATATAAAAGAAGGATTTTTCTTCAAAACATTGCTATACTTGAAACTTGTTGTCTACTAAGCATCAAATGAATAATGACTTGTTGTAATTAGCCATATTTTTGCAAAGACTTCCATATTATTTTTCACAAGGCATCTTAAATAGCAATTGCTCTTGAAACTTTTCATCGTTGTATAAGGAAGTGATACCATAACTATCAAACCTAGAGGTATCTCGTACATTTTTTCCAAGAAACTTGAGTAAGTGAGTCAAGTGTATTTATCAAAGAGTAACAATGAGGTCTGATTAGCGGTTAGTCATGGAAACATCAAAATAACTTACAAAAGAAGAAAGTAAGATGAGCCTAGAGATACCTTTCTGTTCTTTCTCAATGGTACCATCCACTACACACTAAATAGATTGGTTATATCATATGTTTAGATAGGTCACATCTGCGTAAGTACCCCTTACATCGGGACAATCCCTAAGTAATATAACAAAAATTCATCCTCTAACATACATACCATCCCAATTGAACAAAAAAGAGAAAGAAAAAGTTGTTTTAAGAGTTGTTCCCCCATCTTCTTGCATAAGAAATCTTATACTAAAATATTAAAGGATGGAGGGCCAGTCTCTGAGGGTTTAAGAGGCTAACCCGCCAGGATACTGAATAGGTCTTCTGGCAGTGGGTACCAGCCTGTGGTATGACTAGGTAAACCCGTCGGAGTACTGAACAAGCTTGTTGGCAGTGGGGCATTATACCTAATGAGTATGGTAATCTACCAAAAATAAATAATAAATTTAAACTTGTCTTGATGTACAACATTACTTCCAGACAAAGATGACATGAAGTATGTATGGTTAAGCTAAGGTTAATGAACTCCACAAAATTTCCATTGGGAAATAACTCTGACACTATCTTGAAACTCTCTTGCCTACCTCTTCTTATCTATATATAGGATCTCGTATCCTATAGGTGGGGCCATCTTCTCACCGTCTTGTTAGATCAATCTGTAAAAAATTATCTTTACACTTGACATATTGTAAATCTTCCGCTATGGGGAGAACTGTCTAGTTTCCTATATTTTTTATTGTGAGGTGTCATAATACTTAGGTGTGGGGGAGGGGTTCATGAGTTGACAAATTATCATTGCCTAGAGAAGTACATCTTTATAAAAATTAATTTATTTTTTTCATGATACAAGTTATTACATCAACAATCATTTTATTTTTGATGTGCTAAACTCTTCTGTGCTATAAATTGTTGTATATGTCCTTAACATACCACTCTGTTGGTTTATTTTTGTTACAGGTTGTTCATTGTAGGTTTGACATTACATGTTCTATGGAAGTGGATTGTGTGAGCACGATGGAAAATAAAATAATAATGGAACACTCTTATCTTGCCTCTGCTCCTATTCATTGTCTTTGTGGTCTCTGAGGAATCAATTGCCTCAACCACAAAGCTCCCAAGAGTTGGCGACCATTGGTTTAAACACCACTAGTTTCCAAGAGCAATCTATAACAGGGTTTTCAAAACCAAATTTCAGAACATCTCTGGAACTAATGGATACTCCAAGGAGTGGATAAAATAGGAGCTAATCAACCCTCTCATAGTCATCACCAGGTAGATACTCTATCTTTAAATCCTATCACTTTCAATCATTACCTCACTTTCAGTTCAATACGCCATTGAATTTCCCATTTTACTTATTAAAAAGTATCGAGAGTATGTCTTCCCAAGTAAGGAAGGCTATAACCAATCCCTAAGAAGCCTATTGCTAATTCATGGCACGAGGATGTGCCATATCTTCGGTCTGGGGGGAGTTTCCTGAGCATATGAAAAGAGGGTCAGTTGTTTGAATTGTTACATATTGATGACAGACAATAAAAATTCTCTTGTTCACCATGCCTACCAGTACAAACCAAGGCTTTTGTTAGTATTTATGAGTCTATCAGTCACTTGTGATTAAGTTTACTCTTTCATGTCATTGATAGGGGTTATTAGGTCAAATTGTTATATTTTCAAAATAAAATTCTCAAATACAATTTGACATATATTGGTTGTAAAATTGTCATTAGTGTGTCTAGGTGTCATTACTACTCCCTCCACTCATCCACGGTCATAATTTTTCATCATGATCATGTCATCATTCCTTGTCATAAATTTTCCAATGATTGTCTTCGTCAAAGTTTTACTTAAAAATTGGTTTCTAAATTAAGGAAGATGAATTTGAAAAAAGTGAAAGAGGTTTTTTTCAACCATAGAACAAGAAACAAAAACCTCCTTCAGTTTATGCACATATGTTATCATTTGAGATAAATCCCCCAAATACAATCTCTATAGGAGGGTTTCTACACATTTGGACAACTTGACTTCAAGATAGTTTTTCAGAGGTTTGGAGAAGGAATTTGATGTGCTTGATGGTTCCATTGTGTAGAATAAATCATAAAATTTAAACCCATACCACTTTCATCCCAAATATCCTCTGGGAAGGCCTCCAAAATCCATATCAAAGACCATGTTGTGCTTATGCTAAGAGCACATTGTGCTTCTACAAGTTTTGAGTAACCAACTTCAAGCTGAGATTCTGAACAAATGCGAAAGTAATTTTGAAACATTGAGGATTTTTTTGTTCATAACATACTAAAATACAATAACCTCTCTTAGTTTGTGAACATACTTTATGGTTTGGGATATATTCTATCATCTTCAAGGCCTATGCCTTCAGAAAATAAAATACTTTGTTTTTCCTATTTCAGTCATATTTTATTTTTGTGTTTTCCTAACAACTGGAAGTTAAGTTTTGAAAACAAAGAGATGTTTTTATCAAGGAAATATTAAAACACAATAACCTCTCTTAGTTTTCAAATATATTTTATGGTTTTGGATATATTCAATTATCTTATAGGCCTAGTTTTTTAGAAAATAGAACACTCTGTTTTTCCTGTTTTAGTCATATTTTTGTTTTGTGTTTTTCTAATAACTGAAAGAGAATTTTTGAAAACCAAGAGAGGTTTTTGTCAAGGAAATATTAAAAAACAAAAATCTCTCTTAGTGTTTACACGGGTTTTACTATATTGTAGTTACATGTGTTACTTTGATACCTATTTTTCACAAGTTTGCCATGCCAAAAATTGTTGCGCTTATGGGAAATCACTTTTGGAACTAATTTTGCAGAGGTAAAATTGTTGTTTTACATGGTTTAAATGATCAAGATTATAATATACATCTCAAGGCTTCCTCACATGTCATCAGCAACCTCCAAAAACTACAAACCCTCCAGTTCAAACTTAGAGAGCATGAAACACTAAGTTGTCATTTACGCCATAATAACATTGTCCTACAAGCCAAGATGAATTCTCTACAACGTTAGGTTGATGATATTTCTGCCACCAATAATAGTCCCTAGATGCAATTGAAACACCAAAAAAATCCTAAGTCAAAATCCCCCAAGCAAGAGGGAGAAGCTTCTAAAAGCTAATCCACCCCCTCCTTCGCAAGTTTAGTCATAAAGGGCAATTTCATTTTGTTTGCAGTAGGACCTACAAAATCTTAGGTGTGGTGGTAATGTTGGGCCTGAGATATGATCATTTTCATGATGTTATTATACACTTTTTCAATATGTACATATGCATGTTTTCATATTTTAAAAGAGCTTTTTGAAGAATTTTATGGTAAAACGGTATGATCGCTATAAGGCATGTGTAACTCATGTTTAATGATTGAATCAAGTATAATTTATCATGTTTTTATGATTCGAAGAGTTAATTCACATTTTTCTAGTGTTATAGGGCAAAATCACACCATTTTCTTGTTTCGACACTTGATCCGACACTCGTTCCAGCACTTGTTCCGACACTCGATCCGACACTCGTTCCAGCACCCAGTGTTGCACAAAAACACAAGGCGAGTTGGCGGTTATGGCATTGGCGGCCAGTGATGGAAAAATTGAGCACATGGGGTTTGTTTATCCTTTCCCCCTCCAACTACTAAGCTTATGAACACTCGAATTGAGTTGTCCAAAGAAGGCAATTATTGGATTTCTTCATTTTGTCAGTTAGGGCATCATTTATTGTAATTTTCCGAAATTAGAAGTGGTTTGACCCTCCTGAGGTCGACCAATTGGGTTGTAAGATTATAAATACCGATAGGATGCTCAGTAGATTGTTAACCAAGTAGAAGAGCTAGTGTATTAGAGACAAATTCTTTTTTTCTCTAGTTTGATATTTTACATTGCCGAAATTGTGCCAAAACTGTGCTTTCAAGCTTTAATGGTGGATTCACCTTGTTAATCTCGTGGTGTGCTTTTAGAGAGTGACCATGACTTGTTGGGGGGCCCACCAATAGTCGGGTAACTCTCTGTGTGTTGTTTATGTATTTCATCATTTAAATTGTTCATTTATTTTTTGTACATGCATGTTTTATCGTGTTAATTAGCTTGTTGTAATTTAATTGTTTTATTGCTCTTTTGCAGGTTAGTGTGATGGATTATGTTAGCATTAATTAGTTTCGTACATTATGAATGGATCTGTAGATCCCTAGACTAAACTCGTGTGCAAGTTAGAATTTAGATTATGCTTTCTTTCATAATTTTATAAATAAGCTTAAAACACAATTTTTAATTAGAAGAAAATAGAATCTTACCTGGGTTTTCTTTGATAGGGATTTTGATGGAGGTATAGATTTCATTTCAGTTTTTAGTTATAGTTGTTTCTTACTTCATTTTTAGATAGATTTCATTTTCTTAGTTGTTGGTTGATGTAATTGTCAATTTACTTTTTAATATCATAGTTTAAATTTATGTTTTTAATTCATTTCCTTATTATAGCTTGAATAATTAAAGTAGACATAGCATAGTTTCCCTTTACGCAATTTATTTTCATAGATTAAAGTGCAATTAAATTTCTTAGTTAAACAATGATGATCTTGTTATGTTGTTGATGGTTTCCACATGAATATGCAGGTTATTTAATATTATTTCTGTTATGACTAAGTTTTCATTGGATTTTTTAATCCATACCTTTCATTTTTCCATTGAGATTACCGTCGAGTTTATACTGTTGGAATTGTCCTTTGTTGTCAAGTGTCATTGAGATATCATCTGTCACCAATGAAGGCATTCACACAACCACCAATAGTATATTTGAGTGTCATAAGATTAAATCTAGTTTCTTGCTTTTGTAGATTAGAAGAGATAGTTTCTTGTTTTCGTAGATTAAGGTAAAGCATTTAGTTGTTAGTTCTCCTTTCTTTCAATAGAATAGATTTCCTTTCATGCATTGCATTGAGCATTTAGATCTCCTTTCACGCATTAGAAATAGTTTTGCATTAGGCATTTAGTCCACTTCCTCTTAGGCTAGATATTTGTTCAATGAGAAGTCTTTGCTTAGTTGTCCATTTGCTTTAGTAGGATAGATAGTCATCTTTGCTTACCTGTCTTTTTCTTCAATAGATTAGTTAGGTGTATTTGCTTGCTTGTCTATTTTCTTTAATAGGTTAGATAGGTGTGTTTACTTACTTTCTTACTTAATTGTTTTCATAGGGTAGTTTCTCATTGAATGTAGGTTGGCAAGTTAGAATAGTTTGCTTTCGTCATTTGCTTATTGATATGCTTAGATAGTTGCTTATTGATTATTGTTGAACTAGTTTGCTTTACATAGGGTTTTTACTTGCTTTCTTAGGAACTATCCATCGATCCTTGGCCAAAAGATACTTAGGTTACCTAGTTTCCAATTGCTTAGTAGGGTTTGCTTATTCGATAGTTTTTCTTAAATAGATCAACCTTAGATAGATACCTTCATTAGGTAGACCATACTCCTACCAACCTTCTACCTATGGCATATATTTTTCTACAACTCTATGTTTACTTACCTCGGGTTGACAATTTAAATTGAGGGTATTTTAGTGTCTTTTTTAGTACATGTAAATCAACTAACACCCATTATAATCCCTAGTTTAATTAATTTCTATGTGGATATAATATGTAGCTACGACCAAGCAATATAATATGTGAATTGTATTTCAATGTTTTAATAATAAAAATGTGATTCGATATGCTAACAGGACATGGGAAAGAGACAAGGAATGAATTAATAAAAAATAGAGGGAAGTGTCTAGGATAATGTCCAAGAGGGGTCAAAGGGGGAATTACCCATGTATATCAAGTTAACCCATTTTCCTAAACTTTCCAATTGTATATGAACCTTTTGGTGTTTGATTGAGTGTTCCCAAATCCAATCATTGAACACATGGAAGAGGGTGGGTGTGAGTGGTCACATCCTTATGATTGAGTTTTTCTAAAGAAAATCATTGAATGCATGTAAGAGGGTGGATATGAGTGGTCACGTCCCAGAGTTATTAGGCACATGGGGGTTGAGTAAAATCATCTTGGGGAAGAGTGTGAGTAAGGAAAGGAAAGCCACAAGAGAGGAATGTGGATGGGCTAGGACAAAAATTGGAGATGGGAAAAAAGAGATATTGGAGTTGGTGCGGCCATGGAGGGTGAATTTTGGAGCATAAGTGGAGTGTAACTAGAGAGAATTGGAGTTGGAGAACTAAAGAGCCCATTTTTTAGGATGGAAGAGTGAAATCCTACATGATTTTTACTAAAACAACAAATGTTTGTTTTTGGTTTCCTGGTAGTTTTCCTAGCAACAAGTTCCCTTGAGTTCCTAGCTAGGATATTCCTAGTTACCTGTGCTAGAGAGACCCTGATAAATGAATGAAACAATCCTTTGGATATTCATGATAAATGGATGATACATCGATTGGTTTAACCCTGATAAATGGATGGCACATCCCTTGGGTTACCCTGATAAACAGATGATGCATCCCTTGGGTGATCCATGATAAATGAATGGTGCATTCCTTGGGTTGGGTAGGTCAAGAGGAAGATATATGGTGGAAAGACAAATATAGTTGTAGAATAATATCGGTTGAGTTATGACATTTATGATATGTGAGTGGACTTTGAGAGACCACCCTAATTTATGGATTACTAGTCTCAGCTCGAGGGTGACTGCCTGTTGATATTTGGAACAATTAGTCTATGGTTGGGTGTAATGTCCATCCCAAGAAGTTATTTGCACGATTATTGTTCGAATATTATTGTTTTATCTTGTATTGACTTATTTACATGGGTTATTTTTGTGGATGAACTCTGCATGAATGATAATGAATTATATGTTGTTGTAAGAAACTACTTAGTTGTATTTCAAGTTGATTATTAACATGATTTAGATGCATTTTTTTTATGGTTACAAANGTTCACACTTCAGTTTGACTAGTTGAGTTGAGTTTAGATGTTGCATTGGGATCATCATCGTGATAACTCGACCTTGCCTTGGTATCATCACCAAATTGGAACATTAGCCTTGATTCCTTGAGTTAAATCCTCACTACTTTTTGTTCAGTCAATTAATTGAAGACTAGTTGACTAGTTAACTCAACTAGGTGGCAGTTCACTCCTGTAACTGCCTGAGAGACTAGAATAGGTGGAATTTCACTCCCGTAATTGTTGGTGTGTGTCCATATCACTATATACCACCACTATGGTGACTTGTTTCACCTCAATCCAAACTCATTGAGTTATACAGAGTATATCATGTGTAAATTATTCATTATTCACATGGTTAATAATAATTATTTCCATTCTTTCTCTCCTTCTTCTTATTTTTCCAATTCTCTCTTCAAATGTGTGTATCATTGTTTAGCTAGATATATTATGTGTAGGTAAACACATTTACATGGTATCAGAGCCAACGGACTACTAAGAAAAATCTACACCAAAAATGTTTTGCAGGTACAAAAGATTGAAGATAGCGGAAAGGTGGAATTCCAAAAAGAATTCATTGTTATACCTTACAACTATTTTGCATGGAAGGAGAAAATAGCCATACATATCAGATCCATAGGGTTGTATATATTAACCATGAATACATATACAGAACCAACATCATCCATATAAAAATCCAAGTACTTAAATTGCATGGATGAGGCACTCAGAACAATTTGCAGTCTTATTTCTCCCGATCTCCTTTTTCACATATCTTGTTGTAAGACTCCCAATGAAGCCTGGACCATCTTGGAAGGGCTCTTTGGAAAACAGAATTAGATGAGGGGACACATGCTATAGGTGGATCTTCTCACATTGGATCCAAAAAGCTTCGAGAATATCAAAGATTTCTTTACAAAATTCAAGGATTTACTGTCGCAACTCATAGCTTGCGGGGTTGATAAATCGAAGGAGGAGAAAAAAATGGTTCTCACCATTCTCTCTAATATTGGTCCTAAATTCTTTGTATTTGTATCCACATTCCATACTATGAGATTCATCTCTGGAGCCACCTGGAAGATTCCTTCTCTTGAGGACTTTATCTAATCCTTGACACAAGAGAAAACCAAGCTCATCAACATGGGTACAATCAAAGGCCCAAGGGCGCATGCACTCACTTTGCATGATGACAGACACAAATATCAGAAATATAAAGATAAATATAATTAGAAATCTCATGCACATATGAAGAGGGAAGGGTACACAAAACGCTTCACCGATGCCTCCGGATCCAAAGGAGAAAAGGGAAGAAAAGGAGAGAAATGCACATATTGTCACAAAGGATTCCATTCAAAATCTACATGCATGAAAAATAAAATATATCTGATGTCTCAAATACTTCAGAAAAACAACCTTGGAGATCGCATCCCTGTGGTTGCAAAGAAGAAGAAGCCAGAAGATCCAAATTCCAAGAAAGAAAATTCTAGCCATGCGTTGATTGCAATCAACTCCTCTCTCGATGCTTGGATCTTAGATTCAGGAGCATCACATCACATGGATGCCTTAGAAGAAGTCTATTATTTTTTGGATGCATGCAAAGGTCCTCATATTCTGATGGGGGACAACTCTTCTATCGAAGTCACCGGCAAAGGAAGGATTGAACTCACCAACGGAAGCTTCGAGAATGTGCTGCATGTTCCCAATCTTTTTTTCAACCTTCTGTTCGTGTATCAAATGACGAATTCCGGAACCGAAAATAAATTCATATTAACACCAAATTTTTTGGACATATATGACATGCAAACCAACTACGGGGTTGCTACCAATGAGGTAAATCATTAGTCTATATTGTATACATTTTCTGAATTCATTGTACCTGATTCTACTTTACTGCTTACTCATGCTAATGAAAGTAGTAGGATATGGAACGAAAGATTTGGACATTTTAATTTTAGATACATGCAACAAATAAGCAATAACATATTAGTTAATGTTCTACCAGACATCCATTTCTCCAAGGGAGTATGTGAGGGATGTGTTCTCGGAAAACACCCTCAAGAGAAATTCGTCAATGGAAATTTTCAACGAGCTTCCGCTCCTTTAGATATGATCCACAGTGACTTCATGGGTCCTTTTCCGCATCCATCGATCAACAAAGCAAGGTTTGTTCTCATTTTTGTTGATTATTTCTCATGTTTTACTTGGATCTACTTTCTCAAGCAAAAATCCGAGGTCTTTCAACACCTCAAAGATTTCAA
>JASDQU010680490.1:32968-46890 GCA_032191745.1 Picea mariana
CCAGTGATCAGAAAAAATATATATATAGAAAAACCATGATCCATTAAAAGAAGTCAATGCAGTATGAGATTCATAGGGAGAAAATGAATCTGTCATCGTGATGGAGTAGAGGAGCTACTATCAGAGTTCAAAAACTATAGTGAGAATAGAGCAGTGATTCTCAACTTCAGAAATAACAGCTTCAGGTGTAGAGTCACAGTTCTAGAAGGAACAAGTTACAAAGAGAATAGGGGACATACTCTCAGGAAGTGAGATATATATTTCTTTGTATAAATCACATAGAACCAACAAATGATTATGCATATTGAGTTTCAACTATGCAAGTATACCGTTTTGGTACAATGTGATGTGAAAATTTGGTTTCAAATTACAGGACAAGAAGACTCATGTCTACAAGTTGAAGTAAGATCCAAGAGCTTGGTATGGCAGGATTGATAGTTTTTTGATGAGCTTGGGCTTTTCCAAGAGTAAAGTTGATCATAACCTTTACTTCAAGATTGAGAATGATGGACCAGTTATATTGTTTCTATATATGGATGACTCATTATTGACAGATGAAGAAAGTTCATCACATATTGTAAGAAGAAGCTTGTCGTTGAATTTGAAATGAAGGACCTAGGCCCAATGCACTATTTCTTAGGTCTTGAAGTATGGAATATCCCAGAAGATATTTTCCCTAATCAAGGAAAGTATGTTGAGGAAATTTTGAAGACATTCGACATGATGGATTGTAAATCCATGTAAACTCCTATGGAGATGAATCTAAAGTTATTGGTTGATACTTCATTAGAAATAGTTGATGTTACTCTATATAGATAGGTGATTGGTTCATTGATGTATCTAATGAATACCAGACCCGATATATGCTTTTTTTTGAACACCTTGAATCAGTATTTGGTGGCACCCATACATGTTCACCTTGTAGATGAAAATCATGTGATGAGATACCTTAAGGGCATGTTGGACTATGGCCTCTATTATACTGGAGATTGTGACTTCAGATTGTATGGATATACTGATTTAGATTGGGCTAGAAGTTATTCAGATAAAAAAATCACTTCAGGATGTTTTTTCATTTTAGGGTCAGCCATGACTTCATGGAAAAGAAGGAAGCAATCCAATATTTCTCTCAGTATGATAGAAGAAGAGTACATTGCAGCATGCTTCACCAGTTTTGAATCCATATAGATTCAAAAGTTGTTGATAGGTCTATTTGACCTAGAGATGGATGATACCATGATCTTTTTTGATAACCAAAGTTGCATAAAGATGAAAGAGAACCTATTTCCACGATAACATGAAGCACATTGAGATCCAATACCTCTACATTTGTGATATGGTACATAAGGGACTTGTGAAGATCCAGTATGTTGGCATAAATGAGCAGGTAGAAAATGTGTTGACTAAGCCTATGTCTCATGTGAAGTTTGAGTACTTTCGAGAAAATATTGGTGTAGTCCAAAAGGACTTCCATCGAAAGGGGGAGTGACTCTGATGATACTATGGTATCCCGACCACCATCAAGGAAACTTGTTAGGATTTATATCCTAGGGTATTTTGGTATCCTCGAAAAGATATTGTAAGTTCTAGATGGATGGTCTGTCAGAGTGCCCATTGTTGTTATTATTGTTGCTACTGTTGATGCTTCTATCTCTTTCTGTTGCAATTGATGTTGTTTTTCCATCTTCGTGTTGTTGATGTTGATGTTCTAGTTTCATGTTGTTGAGGATGATGATGTTACTCCATCTCTGTGCTTCATATGATGATGATGCTCAGTTTCTACTGATGTTGATGATGAGAAAAAATTCTAGTGATTTATAGATATGACAGACAATGTTCTAGATGTTGATGACAATGTTTCCTCCTTTTGATGTTGTATTGAGTCCAGTCAATTGTTATTGATGTTGTCAGTAGAATACCCTTCTTGTTAAGGGGGGGCTGTTGAAATATTGTAACTTCAAAGAATATTCTACCTAAGGACTGTTGAATAATTTTGTTATATTATATTTGTTAATTAGGCTCTATTGTGCCTTTGTAAAAGTCGACACTTTTGTTCCTTAATAATTAAATGTAAATTAAGAGGGAACAGTGAAAGTCGACCCATACCTAATTTTAGGTTGGCCAGACCACTATTTGTAAGGGAGGCTAGTGCCTCATTTGTTCACTCACTCATAAGCTTTGCAACAACAAGAAAAAGTGTGCAAGTCTTGGAGGAGAAGCTGCTGCAACTAGGGGTGACATCAAGGAGGGTTCTTGGTATATGTCTTAGTATCTCTTGGTTAAGTAGTGCACTACTCTTTTCTAGTGAAGGAGTAGAGGAGGATCTTCTGCTTTTTTTTTGGTCTATCTATATTGAGGAAGTTTTTGTTGGGTTTTCTTCCCCATGAGGGTTTCCCAGGATAATCTGTGTGTCTCTATTGTTTCTGTGATTGCCTCTCTTTTAATGATCTTATTTATGAATCTAATGTGCTATATGATCATAATAATAAATAAGAAACGTAACTGCTAGTTGTATAAGTAAAACATCAACAATTTGTACTATAAGAAAAAAAGGTATATTCTACTAATATTGCATCTATAGTGCTTTTTGTTGTAATAGGAAATCCCAATGCCAAATAATGATAACAACATTATGCATCATGAAGAAAATGAAAAAAATATTTCTAGGTTAAAACAGGAAATGGAGGAAAGGAAAAATGTGAAACTTGAATGCCCTTGCAATAAATGCAGGGGATTTAACAAAAAAATACTTCTATTTAAAACAGTTAAGACACATTGTTCAAAATATGGGAAAGTTGAAGGGGGGTTCTCATATCGTCCCATGGTATGTTATTCAATATTATTATATATTTTACTATTTGTATTGATTGTATTTATTAAATTTTCTTTTGTTTTAATATTTGTTAGATACACTAATTTTATTGATTAATTTTTGTAATTATAAAGGAAAATCCTCCTAGGTGTCTATCGTTGGGCGAATATGCATTGCCTAGTAGTAGTAGAAATATTGTTGTACAAGTTGAGGAAGATGGTCATATGGATATTGAATATCATCATGATAAAGTTAATTCTATGGAATTAGAACATGACACCAATAATACTGTTGAGTCAGATGATGGGACAAATAGATTGATCCAAGACATATTTGCTCCTATTAATGAGGATGACAACTTTGATGATATTCATGATATACCTTTTCTTGAAAAGGCACAACAAACCCTTTATGAAGGATCAAGAACAAATGCTGTTGTTTTACATTATTTTGGCCACCCCAGTGATCCATTGATAGCATGTGTTCATGTTCCCATGAAAAGATAAAAAGAGTCTTTCTCCATGAGAAAAGTGATTGGATTTCTCTTCTCAAAAACCTTATTAAGAAATTTCATCGCATCCTGCTAAATGAATGGGGTGCGATGATGCCTGATCATCGCATCCTTCTCTAGAGATGGACTGTGACGTCTCTGGAGGATGCTCTATACCTAGGGTGCGATGATGCCAAAAGATAAGAAAAGGTCAAGTTTCACAAATGTTCTAGAAGGGGATCTTCTAGGATATGAGGTGGCCTCCAAACAGTCTGGATCTTACTCACTTATCTGATTTGGTGGGATAATCCTAATCTCCTCATGCATCTCTCTTTCACAATATATAAAGAGGGATCTCTCATGGAAAAGGCTAAGGTTGAATAGGATAAGAATTGGATAGAGAATTTTATTTCAGATCATGCTTGAGAGCCTCATTTTTGTTCATCAAGTCATTGTGGATATTCTTCATTCAAGGTTGGAGAAAGTGTGTGTGTTGGAGAAAAGGGCCATTGAAAGGGGACCTTGCAACATCAAGTCTTTTGGTTGTAATCTCCACTTTCATTTTAATATGATACAACTATATGTTTCTTTCCCATAAAACTAATGTTTTTTTATTGTATGATTCCTTGATCACATGCATAGGGTTTTGTTGAGTATATTGTATTGCTTTCACTTTGGTTGGCTTGTGTTCCTTTGCAAATTCAATTTCATTGGAGCATTGGAACAAAGCTATGATGGCAATTTCAAGAGGAAACAACATTTAAAAGGTATGTTGTCTATTTCTTGTTAGCTAGTAAACTCAATAATTAGAACTTAGGGAAAGCTCCATATTCTGTTTTGCATTGTTCTAGTTTCCAGTGGGATCTAGGGAGATCTATCTATGTCTACATTTACCGATTAGTCCGATAAAAAAATTGGCGACCACACTGGGGATATGACTTCCTTTTGGTTTTTTTCTTCTTATTTTGTTTTAGCCTTCCTTATTCTGGTTAAATTCATTCTCTAAGTCTCTGGGTGATCCATCTGGACTCCCTGGGTCTAAAAGTTCAGTTAGATTTTTGTCTTTCTTCCAATTTTTCTTTAGTTACAGAGATTGTCGCATTATATCATATATACATCCTACAACAACTCTTTGACATCGCACCCTGATTGTACAATCCAGTGCATCAATGTCGCACGGTGCCTTGTTGGTAGCCTGCAATGACCTTATCTTGTCGCACTGTACCCCACTGTCAGCCTGCGACTACTCCTGTAGGATTTGTTGGAGTGAGCCAATTTTTCTTTTTTCCCCCAATTTTTCTTTAATTTCCTAGGATGGACTTTTGATACTAGTGTTTGATTGGTTTATGAGTTTAAATATTTCTTTTGATTAGTTTTCATTGATTGAAATTCTTTCTTTGTAAATTTTGCAAGTTTTGCTTTTGATTCTTGTCGCAAGGGTATAATATCTAGATCTTTGTCTGAGTGCTTTTTTGACAAAGGGTTTTTGATTTACTTCAGTTTTTGGATTGATTTTACTTTCGAGATTGTTTGTTGATTAAGAGACATTTTTGTTTGCATTTGACAAAAGGCTTTCTTATCTTTTTCATTTTTGTCTACATAAGTTTGATTTGGGAATTGTGTTGAGAACGTCTTGATTTTATTGGATTACGTTTTCCTTCCATCATTACATCCCCGTTTTGATTTGAGAAAGGAAGAACTGAATTCATTTATTTCTTTTTAATAATATTTCATAAGAAAACTTTTACATTCAAAATATTTGTTAATGTAGAATAGTTGGAAAATTTTGTAGTTCATGATTATTTGGAATTATGTTCATTCGAAATTAAGAAATTGCAATTCATAGTTTTTGTACTTCACGAAAAAATACCTTCTCCCTACTGTAATTAGAGTTCATTGAATTGAAATATTGCACATTCATCTCCTCTTGCATTTTATTGGGTCAAGGTCGCAACATCATCAATTTCATTCACATCTCCCTTTTGAGTAAACAACAACCTTTAAAATACAACGTAATTTTAAAATTTATTTGCAACTTTTATTTTCTATAAATTCTCTTCACCAACATTACCTAGGGTAACGCTTTGGAATAGGTTGCAAGGCACACTCTCTAAAGCATCAAAACATGCAATATTATCTTGTGATAGGGAGAGTTCAAATCCAATTGCTACATTTTGTCCTGGGAAGCCCTTCTCACACAAGGGTCAATCATGAGGTCACATTAAGACTGGTGGAGTTACTCACCCTGCTTTGTTGGTCTTGGTGTAGAGATTGTGCGTATTATTGGGGGTCACTTGAAGGTATACCCACAACTATGTGTGGGAACCTCTTGAGTTGATTTCGGGCTAGATACCCTACCTTTGCGCGTGGATGAGGCTGTCGATTGTTTCCCCATGCATCATTGTTGTAGTTGGTAACCTAAGTGTCCTATTTCTTTAGGGTCTTTACACGAGGTGACTGTGGAGGTCTTCGTGGTACCTAGAATCGACATTGGCCAAATTCACTCAGGCTCCTTGGAGGGTATACCAACGGTTATGTGTGGGAGCTTGCACCAGGGTGTAAGTCCATTAATCATGTCGTCAATGCAACTTTTCCACCCACTTTATCCCATCCCCTTCTTGTCTTGATTTCATGATGTTGGATTTCATCACCAACTAGTGACTTCAAAATAAGAAGGTTTGTTTGCTTGGTTTGATTTCTATATTTTATTAGTGAGTGTTGTTCGTTTATCTAGTAGGCCATATATTTTTTTCATTCTTTATTTGGTTCAACCAACATCGGCCTTCGTCGTTCACGTAGGATGCAAGGGTTACCATCGAAAGATCTAGAAGGTTACCTTCCTTTTCTTCATAACTCACCAGAAGTCTCTTGTTGGCACAAGGGCAGACCCAAGGTTCAACGCTTAACAATGCACCAAAAAAACCCTAACTACCGGTCCTTTCAGCAACACCTGCAAGGTAGGAGAAGTCTCACTCACGGTAGAAGCAAGGGGGGTTATAAGACGCAGGTGTCTATAACCAAGCTGGGACATAGATATGTGATAATAACACTTCGCAGGGTATTATTTTAACACTTAGAAGATGGCATGCATTAATTTCCTAACCTTAGTAACAACACAGAACATACCCAAAGATAGATCAGCGTAATAACAATAAATATTAAGAAATTTAATCACTTAGCACATAGCACTGAGTTAGATCTAACATTAATTTATCTTTAACACAAGTAAATCACTAAGCATCGACATATCTATCTATCATACATAATAATCAAAGCACTGAGAAGATTCATGACATAAACAACACAACACAAATAAAACCAAAGAAACAAGATATACGTGGTTCACCCCAGTGTGGGGCTACATCCACCAACTGCTTTGTCTTCTTTATTATTCGTCAATCTCTTACATTTCGTTACTCTTGTGCACCAAGTCATAGATTCGAGCTTCTCATAGGACATGAGATATGTGCACTGAGCACTAGATCCTCCTTCCAAACTAGGTCAAGGCATAGAGCCAACTCTCTATCAAGAACAAAGCCTTAAAACACAGACATTCCCTTGCACAAAGATACTCAAGTTACTTGCACTTAGCTTCAAAGGCTTCTCACTCCCTTCTACAATACAGTCTTACTTATTTATACTTTTACAATCTCTTACAATAAGGCCAAATCATGGGTAAACCCCATGTGCCGACATTCCATAAACCATTACAAAAACCCTAGAGAACCCCTTATTGAGTCCACATAGCTCACAAAATCAGTGAGATCCATGATCTCAGCTCCGTCTGGGTGCTCCTTCCTTGACCATTTTGTTGAAGTCCAAAAACTGGTCCAAAACTGACCAAGGTTTTCTCAAAACTTGGTCGAGGGCTAACAGGCCCCCAACACTCACCTATGACTCATCCCGAGTCACTTAGTTCTAGTCAATGCTACTTCAAAAGCCTTGAGCTTAACTCGAGATGCCTCAATTTGTTGCTTTTCCTGAGCCTCCTGCTCAACGAGATCCTGGATCATTTGCACTGTAATAGGCCCTTCTAGGCATTGTTCTCCTATTGCAACCATTTGGTCTAATTGCGATTTTTGTCCATCAATCTCTTTGAACACCTTGCAGACTTCGTCCTACATAGGTTGTAGATTATGCGTGACTTCCATTAACTTTCCATGGAGGGAAGTGATATCTTGTTGTACTGCATGTTGCTCTTGGGATCTTTTCATTCTTTAAATTGCGGTGAGCAGCTTCATCAACGCTTGGATGGAAAATGCATGCTATTGCACCTCTTGTAACTATGCTTCAAAATTTCTTAGCTATGGATCCTCAGTGAGGCATTCATATGTCTGCATGCTTCTATCACTCAGTTTTTTTCACTTTGAGGTGAGGGCTCTTATCCTTACTACTGTGTTCTTATAGGTTTCCTCCCGCTGGTCACACACCTCATGCGGGGTTCTCAATACTGCTTGGGCCTCCAATTCTATTATCCTCGCTTGAAGTTGTTGGATGGTCTCAGCGAGATTGACTACTTGAGCCTCGAATCACTCTTATTCCTCCTATGCTAATATTGGCAAAAAGAGACATGCTTTACTCACTACCACTTTGACCACAACCCTCTCTGCGAGCAACTTCTCCTTTTCCCTCTATAGCTGGGATTTTTCCTCCTGGAGCATCGCCTGAAACTCATCTCTCTCACTTTCATAGGTGGCTACACTGTACCATGCTACTCGTAATTGTTCTAATACTTCATATTTCTCTTGTTTCAAGGCTTCTATGGCCTTCTCTTTCTCTTCCTGAATTTTCTGAATTCGAGGTTCTTTCACATTTGCAAGTCTTCTCAATTGGGCTGGTTCATCCCCCAATTCTGCAATCTATGACGAGGAAGGCACAGTAGTTACTGTGTGGACCAAACAAATATCTTGTTGTACTTCCTTCAATTCCTTCTTGACCCTTCCATATCGCTCTTCCATATTCTCTCCATATCTCTGCAAGATATCCTCGAAAACATCCTCCATAGCTCAATGGACCAAACTGATATCGTCCTCCATGAGCGTGGACTCTAACTGGGGCTTACTAGCATGTGTCGTCTTTATTGCTAAAGGTTTCCATAGATAAAACTTCCTCTTCTGCGGTGTGACTGTCCCAACAGGGGGATCCTCAAGTGGAGGGGTGGTATCTTCACCTCCTCCTCCTCCTTCTTCTCCTTCATTTCCTCCTCCCTGCACTTCTGCTTCATCTCCTCCTCCACTTGGTCAGTCAGATCCATTATATTTAGAGGTGTTGTCCTCCTCATCAGTCTCTATATCCTCCATTTCATCCTTCTTTTTCTTCTTCTTCATCCCACTGGACTGTCCAACATGCTCGACCTGGGTGACTATGGGGCTTCCTATGGTGTCAGTGTCAGAGAGTTCTGCATCAATGATAGGTACAAGGAATTCCTCCAGCCACTCCTTTGTGATCTGCTCCATGTCTTCAACTATTAGCTTGTAGTACGATTGTAACTCTTCCTTCTTCTCATCTCTGTGCACAGTGCTATAGATGAAATGTGGATCTGCACAGAACTTGTCTATTGTTGTGTACTAGTGCAGGGTGCATGGTGTCATGCGTGGAAATGACTCAATGGAAATCTTCAATTGTTGATAGTATGCATGAAACATGACATTGGACTACCACTGCTTCATCATGTCGTTGGTGTAACACAAGGTAGAAACTCAAGCGGCCAACGAATTTGAAGGTTCGATCTCCATAAAGGTGGACCCTTGAGGCATTTTCCAAGAGATAAATGTGATCAAAACGATCAACCAATTGTAGTGGAATTCATATCCCAAATCCTGGGCTTCATGGAAATATTTCTCTAGTTCATTGATGAGGTAGCTCGCCCAGTTCATTTGCATGCCCTCCACACATTTTCCTGCGAGGTGGGGTGGTTCTTCCTTACATGATTTCCAGATATGAGTTAGCAAGAGAGGCACACTATGCCATCCTGTATAGAGGCTACCTTGTAAACTAGTTTTCATTTTTTGACTTCTCCGTAAGCTTCCTTGCTGCGTTGTGCTAGGGAGTGGTCTGAGGACTTCCCTAGATAAAACTACTGAGGGTCAGGTCCCTTCATGATTAAGCCTATAATATGGTGGTTCAACGTCATATCCATAGTAATCCTTCGATCGAACCACATTTATTCTCCATGATAGCATGATAGGAGGATTTTAATGCAAGCATTAACCTCCTCGTGGCAGCCAAAATGGGGAATCTTCATCACATTTAGCATGGTGGACTACGCCAGTCCCTTAATCCATGGCTAGGAGACAAGGCAAGGCTTCTTCCCAATTGACTTCATCAAGTAGCAGTGGGGTGCTAGAATATAATATTTATTTATGTCTCCTAAATTGAAGTCATTGTTCTTTAGTAGGAGGATCTGTCCTAACTGACTCTCTACTACGCGTATTCCTTTCAGAATATACGCGGTGAATACAGTGTACTCAAAATCTCATGGGATTCTTTCACGGTTAACTGAGCCAGTCAAAGGTGGGATATACTCTGCTAGGATGTGTTAGCTCTCTGTAAACTTCATTTGGCTGAAAAATAATGACAGAGGAAACCCACAAACCAACTTTGAGACCCGAAACTAGCCTTTCGGACCTGGAGAGGGATCTCTCGGGAGACTTTGTCTCAGGTACAGGATATGGCTTTGGGATATCGGCTAGATTTAACACCTTTGAAATGATAAGTTCTGGTTATATTGGCAAAAGAGAGTAAGACCTTGGGATATAAAGTCGGTTCGAGAAAATGATAGAAACAAATGTCTCGGTGACTTAACTTGAGAGGATAAAGGCTAAGAGAGCAACAATCTTCACTGAAAAATCATTGTGTGTGGTGGGAGGAAAACACATGAAGTAACTCAGAGCACCATAGAGGATGAATTCAAAGTTAACTTAGAGGAAAACGGTTTGTCTAAATGGCGCGAATCCTAGGGCACTACGCAGTGAATCCGAGGTTCAAAAATATGTTCGTATTTAGGCAGAAATAGATATGAATAAAGAATACAAGAAGTGCATATACAAAGAAAGGAAACAATACATCCAACTGTTACAATTAGAATCTTTTCATCAAACTTCAGGACTTTTTCATTAAGTTTCGATTGAGCTCAAAATACATTCAATAGTCACTATCTACACTAGTTTTCCAACCAACCTGGCTTACATTGAAAATATCAAATATATAGGTGAGGGAACCACTTGGGCTACCCTTCTCTCTAGATACTATCTCTAGAATTTAGGAAACCGATTTTTCTGCGCTAAATGACTCTTCGCATGATGCCTTTCCAAAAATACAAAACAACTGCATCTCGTGGCATCATGACTACTTGTATTTTTCCATGGGGATTTGGTTATCAACAAGGTCTTTTCATGGGGAGAGTGATGTGTCAATTCATTCCTTATTTGAGATATTTAAATGATCAAGTATTCTATTAGACTACCTCCATCCACTGTAATGACCTTGATTTTTGTCGTGTGCTCATTTGCTGGGGTACGTTCATGGCGAGTGGTTGCTGGCTGTCGTGGCCATTACCAAAATGACAAAACTGCCTAAAGTCGATGCTTCCTTCAAAACTTTCAAGATCCGCGCTCCATCTAAAGATATGAGAATGAACTTAGTTAATCATGTTTCTTCTGCATGTTGGCCAGAGCTGCACGGACTTTCTCCTCGGCCACTTCAAATTCTCTAAACTGCTTCGCCTTCCTTTCTTATGACAACCTCTATGTTTCACGTAGATGTATGATTGTATCTTGCACCTCCCTAAGATTTCTCTTGAGACACATCACATTTCCTTTGCGACCTTGCCATGTTAACACTTCAAGGGTATTTTCTGCTAACTATTGTTTCAGTTCCCTATTTTCCTGGTAAAGCTCGGCAATAGCGAGTTTTTCTTGCTTCAACTATTGGGATGATTCTCGAACATCTACACCTTCAATATTTTTTCTTCTCGTTCTGCTCCAAATTTCTCAGCTTGTACCTTCGATCGGTTCTAGCCGAATGGCACGCATAAGTAATTCTTCAACAACTGACCTCGCGCGGGGTTTGCTTGGGACTAGAGTTTCCCCTACTTCCTTGTTCTTCTTTAGCCTGTCCCTTCTCCGGGGCATTTTCTGTTGGGGGGAAAGGGCCTTCGACATTTCTTATTTCTACGCAACCTGTTCCAACACAGCCTCCATGCAGTGTGATATCACCCTTTTCGTGCGCATAGGGAAATCCCCTTTTGGATCCTTGGGGATGCCTGTTGTGAGCAAGAAAGAATCCTGGTCACTTCCTTCCTAATTGTATTAATTTCTCCAACATGAGAAGTTTAATCAGAGAGACGTGAGAGAGTTTCCTTTTCAATTTATCCACTTCAGCCTGGGCATTGTCTGCCATCTCTTGGAGGTTTTGGTGTAAGAAAAAGGGCAGATTCAATGGCCTTTTTCCTATGAAGTGCATCAAAAATATAATGTGATGCGAATGTATCCTGTTGAATCTCCCTTTGTAGGTGAAATATATCCTAATCACTTCAAGTAGTTTCCATAAAGGTTCTTGCAAATATCTACTTGAAATGCTTGTCTTGATTTTCCCACCTAAACAATCTCACTTGATGAAATCTTCATAGCATTGCACATCCAAAGGCATGCCTTTGGACCATATTTTGTTGCACAGAGGGATATCTGTTGTGGTTGACACAACTTCCTTGGTTACCTGGAAAATGACACTTGAGATCACTGTGCGGGATCCATCGAAACTAAGTGCAAACTGCTCGGCTAATATTGTAATGAATCCTTTAATTTTCCTGCAAAATGCCATGTACTTGAACTATTCAAAGGACTCTCTAACCTCTGGATCTTTGTTGATTAAAATAAAACTTTGGGGTTCAGGCCCAACTTTCCTTCCATTTCGTGCACCCTTCCTTATGTTTTGGGAGGTCACCATGGTGCGATGCATATTTTCCCTGCACACGGTGGATTAGGCATGGGCGTAAGGCAGTAGTCTTGATCAAACTGGTCTTGCGAGAGGAAACTACAAATAGTGCATAATAATGATTTTCAAATAGAATGCATGAAAAACATCTATAATTTATAACAGAGCAGGTGGTAGGTGGAATTGTATGAAGGAACAATGAATCCATGGCGACTGGATGTTTCGAAACAAACTGCAGGTTTTTCATAGCACATTCACGCGTGTAAAATACAGCTGATAAGGGCTGCAAGGCATACGTGAAACGAATGCCACGATTTTTTATTCTTCCATACTTCATAATGAGATGATGATGGTCACCGCACTTTTCGATGTGACTTCTATTAACAACTTGCCTCGACTCGAGGCACGTAGAAACTCCCTTTTTAACAGGACCCGACTCTTGGGGAACAAACTCATACTATTTACACATGTTTTGACTCTAACATCCCTTCTCGACTCCAAGGGCCAACCAACCACTTGCTGATTTCGACCCCTTTGTTTTTAAGTACCTAACCGCACATGCCTTGACATGCAGGCCATGACTTGACTAAGACCAACCCTAATATGAAAATAAAAATGGCGACGCTAACAGCTGGCTCCAACGGGGATGCTATCCTCCCAGTGCGGTAGAAAAGAAAATTAGACAAAGTGCCCGACCATGGGGCCTTATTCTACTTTAGACACTGAAATATGAAAACAAAACACAACCTAAACCTATCGACATAGCTTCTAAAGGATTCATCATAAAATCAAGGCCTTCACTCCGGGCTTCAATTTTATGCTAACATACTGACTCGAAACAAAACTTTAATGAATATTTACAATGACATGTGACTTGAACGAACTTTATTTCACCTGATAGTGTTTGAGGAACCTGTCGTTTACAGGACCCCAGCCAACACACTCTCCATTTAGTTCTTCCTTAAAATAAGCAATATTTCCTCGATATTCACTGATTTTGAATGGGCCCGTCCAAAGGTTATTGAATTTTCCGTGATTTCCTTTATCTTCATTTATTGCATCCCATTTTAACACCAGATCCCCCAACTAAAACTCCTCTTGTTTAGAGTGTTGGTCAAAGGCTTTCTTCATCCTCTCCCAGTGGAGTTGTGATTGATTGTACACCTGTTCCCTCATCTGCTATGTGTGGATCAACTGATTATTTCTCCTCTACGTGTCATCTGGCTCGGCCTCCTACTCTTGCAGCAATTTTCGAATGGGAAACCCCAGTGAAGTGGAAAAAATTTCATCTTCACCATACACAATATGGAATGGTGATGTTGAGATGTAATTCTTAGTGGTAACCCTATCTTCCCACAACGCATAAATAATCCTTTTATGCCAGGCCTTCTTGTTGTCTTGGAGGAGTGTTTTGATGATCTTGGTCAGGATTTTATTTGATGATTATGCTAACCCATTTCCTTGTGGGTAGTGTTAGCACATATTCTTGTAAAGGAGTGTTTTCCCTTAGGAATTGACCCCTTGGCGAAAAAATGAAGGAAAGCGAGATAAAAACCCACAAAATGTGTTATGTCCAAGGTCGTGAGGAGTGATTTGACATCTTGGCATGTTATGATCAGGTGCACGTAGATCTGGGTGACTGATCATAGAATGCTCAAATATATGACCAATGTCTGATATCGGACC
>JASDQU010680491.1:57725-69493 GCA_032191745.1 Picea mariana
ACAAGGATGGCTCATCATAATACAAGACTGGATTTACGTCACAACTTTCAAGTTGGAAGCTCAGTACTTGTCTCATCTTAATGTCTTGCTTTACGTCATAGCACTCAGGTTGGAAGCAAGATACTACATTGGCTTTACGACACAACTATCAAGCTGGAAGCATAGTATTAGCCTCATCTCATCGTCTTTCTTTATGTCACAACACTCAAGCTGGAAGCAAGATACTCGTCCTACTTTATGTCACAACCATTAGGTTGGAAGCAGGATACTAGACTGGCTTTACGTCACAGCTATCCAGCTGGAAGCTCAGTGCTAGTCTCATCATATCATCTTGCTTTACGTCACAACCATCAAGTTGGAAGCAAGGTACAAATCCTACTTTACATCATAACCATCAGGTCATAAGCAGGGAACTAGACTTTCTTTACGTTGCATCTATACAGCTGGAAGCATAGTACTAGTCACACATCATCTTGCTTTACGTCGCAACCATTAGGTTAGAAGAAAGGTACTCATCATCTTGCTTTACGTCTGACAACTAGGTCAGAAGCAAGGAACATCTCATCTTGCTTTACATCTGACAACTAGGTAAGAAGCAAGGAACATCTCATCTTGCTTTATGTCTGACAACTAGGTCAGAAGAAAGGAACACATCTCATCATGCTTTACATCTAACAACTGGGTCAGAAGCAAGGAACACATATCATCTTGCTTTATGTCTGACAACTGGGTCAGAAGCAAGGAACACATCTCATCTTGCTTTATGTCTGACAACTGGGTCAGAAGCAAGGAACACATCTCATCTTGCTTTACGTCTGATAACTAGGTTAGAAGCAAGGAACACATCTCATCTTGCTTTACGTCTGACAAATGGGTCAGAAGCAAGGAACACCTCTCATCTTGCTTTACATCTGACAACTGGGTCAGAATCAAGGCACACGTCCTTCTTTACGTCACAACCACAAGGTCAGAAGCATGGAATATCTCATCACAACAACTACTCCCCCTTTCTAGGAAGGTCCTTTCAGACTATGCCAAGCTTATCTCGAAAGTACTCAAACTTCACATGAGATAGGGGTTTGGTCAACACGTCAGCAACCTGTTCATCCATGCTAATGTATTGGAGCTTTAAGGCTCCTCTCTGTACCATGTCACGAATGTAATGATAATGGATCTCTATGTGCTTCGACCTGTCATGAAATACATGATTCTCTGTCATTTTTATGCAGCTCTGGTTATCACATAGAATCAAGGTTGCACTCATCTCTAAGTCAAATAGGCCGGTCATCAACTTTTGAAACCATATAGCCTCGCAGATAGAAGAACATGCAACAATGTATTATGCTTCCGCTGTGGTGAGAGCAATACTAGATTGCTTCATTTATGGTCTCTTCTTTAGCACATTGGCTTCTGCAACCTTCACTGTAGCTTCCTCAGGGTTATTACATGTGACCTGGAGCAAGGTCAACAAAACAACGAGCAAGAATAATATCCTTTTGATAATATAAATCAATAGCACGAACAATCAACCTAGTAGCTCCTTTAGAGCCATCACTTATAATTTATCTAAAGCAAATATTAAAGGTAAGGAATACAATATGAAATGAGGTCAACAATCTCATAGTGTTGTGACCAAGCATTCTTCCATGGCAACCTGGAACTAACACACAAAGTTTCTCCTAAAGGAGGTGTTAGTTGTATCAGGAAAAGCATATACCTCTATATGCTCACATGCTATTAGGTATAATACTTTACAAGGACTGCTATCTCAACTATAGTCATCAACTTGTCATGTGTACCTTTGAATCTTAACAACTTGATTTAATCAAACTTGGAGACTTGTCTTCAGGAATGAGTGCTTTCTTTTCTTCCAAGTCTCCTTCACTCAAGATGACGAGTGCTTTCTTCAACCTGTCTGTTGTACTAAGACAATACGCTATCTTGACAGAAGGTTAGGCTAGAGGATAAGCTCTATGATCAACTTTTAATGCTTCTAATAATTTGATCATAGCTTCAACATGCAGCACTGATTAAGATAATGTCATGACAAATAGATGCATATCAGAGTAATCACACATGGGTTGCATCATTCCTCTGAATGTGTTGGATCTTGAGATCCTTCTGAATCTATGGCAAGAGATCCATTCTCTTGCAAATACTCTTTAAAGTTTAACCATTTAAACATATGTGAGTACATACCTCTATTTGCAGGTGGTGGCACCATCTGGTAGTAGCGGCAATCATTACCAACTCGTTAAAAACTTCAAGGGTGACTGCCACTGGTAGTACGGATGCTACTACAACTGGTACTGCAACTACAACTGGTTCTGAGACTGCAACTGCAACTTAGGGTTTTATGAGGAAACCCTAATTTTTCAAACTTCAAATTTTGAAATTCTGATCCAGGGGATAGATGCGCTGAGCTGAGGCAAGTTAGCTGGTGTAGTCATATTTATGAAAATCTAACTTTTTCTCCTTCAAATCTAATCTGTGGATTTCTAGAGTGGTGCTTTTGGTACTTCTGGTACTGGTTTTCTGGTACTTCTGGTACGTTGTGAAACTAGGGTTTCACTTTTTGGGAGATCCAGTCACTAAAAAGGTGCGTTGAGAGTGCCAAACTGTTCCTTAGGGGAGGGCACACTTTTCTAGATGGTTTCGGGGCTGAAAAGATTCACCATCAAAAAGCCCTAATTTTCATGTACGGTAACAGTGATGTTTTTCACTTGTGAAAGATGCTTCCTTCAGCTTGGCTCTGATACCATGTTAATGTTTAAGCCATTATTATAGATGTTTTCATTTCATTAGATAACAATAGCATAATCCAAGATCACTGAGAAATACACAATCACAAGAGACACAACATTTATCCTGGGAAACCCTCTAGGGGAAGAAAACCCAACAAAACTTCCTTAATATAGATAGCCAATACAATGCCAAGAGATCTCTTGTGCTAATACATAAATTCCTCTCCTAAATATGCGCCACTCTCTCTCTCCTTCTTTTCTGGTAACAGATCAGAACTTGTCTCTCAAACTGAGAAAGTGTGTTGTGTTTAAGTGAGGCGCTAGCCTCCTTTATTTATACAAGTCTGGCACATGTGAAGTGTCTCTTCACTGGCAGGGTCGACTTCTCAAACTGGGTGGGTAAACCCACCTTTATTATATTTCTGGGCCTCTTTAATATCTACTAGGGCCGACTTCTTATTCTGCCTATTACAATTGTCTTTTGACCAATCCACAAAAGGGGATTTGGTCCTATTACAATAACCGACATGATCAATCCACAATGGGGATTGATCCTATGAATAATATATCAATAATAATAAGAATACTCTTTGCAGTTACATTATTTCAACATAAGAGCCAAATAGCACAAATGCAGATGAGAAACCACCGATCTCTATTCTAGATTTGACTGAAAAAAGTGGGAGATCAGAAACAACTCCAACAACAAATATTTATCCTAACCTTCCCACAACAAATAACAAAGAGACAACATAGTCAACTGTAGAAACAAAAACAGTGTGATGAATAATCTCATATAGATCAATATGCAAATGCAACAAATGAGGAAGATGGAGACAATGGCACAACAATCAAGGGTGTAAGACTTATCAAGCTTGGATGTAGTGATATTGAGAATATAGATTTTCATATAAAAAAAATATTGATGAACAAAGGGACTTATATTATATAAAATTATGTGGAGAACCAGGCATGGCTCTAACCCCCAAAGCAACATAAGAAGTTGTTGATAATTTTTCAACAAAGGACCATGCAATCTAGCAGAACAAACTATACCATTGGAAGAGTCACAAAAAAAATCATTACAGATCTTGCCATTGATGAAAAAATGGAACTAGATGTTCTAAATACTTATCCATTAAAATAGGATGCAATAATCGGGGTACCTGAAAGTAGTCATGTTGAAAATGTTATAATGACAAAAATTAGAAGCATTGACCAACAAGAAACAGTCCTTTCTCTAGCTATGGAAGACTGTCACGAAGAGGAACAAGGTCAACAAGTAGATCCAACTCTAGCTACTGATGGAGTAATAGAAGTTGTTGAGAGCCTTGCCAGTATTAATGGAATACATATAATAGGTGTTCAATATCTAAAAGACACAGAAAGCAAAAGCATTGACCAACATGAAATACTCTCATATCCATCTTTGGTATACCAAACATAAGAATTACACAAAAGTCTAGTTATTATTCCAGTAACAGACGTTGAGGGGATGTTTCCAACATGTAATGAGGCAAAAACAATAGACCTTCCAACAACAACATATGAAAAAACACAAAGAATCCAATAGAGCTCCCGATGCAAATGCGAGAGATGAGGAATATGTTCTACTCATTAATTCAACAAGAGAAGTTGAAGGTTTGGAACATGAAAGGAATAATGACAAAAATGCAGAAAGGACAAAGAGCACAAATGATGAGCAACAATCAACCTTGTCTCTAGCTTTAAAAGAACATGAAGATCCACATACATGTTCAGAAATCAATGCAACAAATGAGATTCCTGAGACTGTTCATAGGAAGGAAAATGCTTGGGAAGCAAGCCTAGTGATACCTTCAAAAGAATTGCATGACCAGTCACATACATCAACAACTCAAAAAAAACTAAAGGAAGATGCTATAACTATATATGGAGTAGAAAAGGGTGAAGCCAAGGAACTTGAAAGTACCAATGTAGAAAATGCACAAGAACCAGCAAGTCTATGTGTCAAAAAGGAACAATCGCACTGTCCTCCAGTTATAGATTGAGAACAAGCTCAGAAAATAGATCCACATCTAGATTCTAATGGACTGATAGAAATTGTTGAGAGCCTTGCCACTATAAATGAAACACATACAACAACACAAACAAAGTGCCATTAAGTATAAACTTGCATATCTTCATCCATAAATGCAATAAACAAGGAAGATATTATAACTACAAACATATTAGGAGAAGATGCAAAAATTATGGAATTTAAATGGAACGATGTTAAAAGAGAAAAGGAGCATGAAAGCATAGATGTTGATAAACACCAAAGTGATTCATCTTTATTTTTGAAAGATAATTGTTATGGAGCAAACATAGCTTAGGCCATATATACAACATCGAACTTGATGAGACCTTTTACGCAAAGGATGATGCAATGGGAGCAAAACAAAAAAAGATAGTGGAAGAACCACATGAAGAATGCAACTCAACTCCTGCCATAGATGGATTTCAACTACTAATGAAGTAACAGAGAATACAAAAGTTGTGGAACTTGAAAGCAATGATTTTGAAATCGTAAAAGAGTCGTAAATCATAAGTATTGATCCTATTGACCAACAACAAACAATCGTGTAAATATTAAAAAAAATTATTGACATCCTCAAATATTAAAAAAAATATTTTAATGCTATTTCTTTGAAAATAAATTTCCATTTATGAAAATTAGTATTTGAAATTATGAAGGCATGTAATTACTATTTTTATGACTGTTGAGCAAGAGTTTGACTTTCCAATTGTCCTCTTTTGATGGACATATGTATGATACAAATATTTTAATAAATCAAATGTTGGAAAATAGGTGGAACAACTAGGTTAAAAGTAGTTGACTATGACTCCATGAGCGGGGAACATGTTTGAGTTAACTCAGAGATGATTTTTACAAGTGTCAGAAGTTGAGTTCTGTCACTAGCAGCCCCTAAAAATCAAGGATTTGTAAAGCTGCAAATTTCCCAAGGAGGGAAATGGATGGAAAAGTCATAGGAAATGAGAAATGAGATATATACAACATATGTGTGAGGCAGGACATTGCTTAGTATGTTGTGTAGATGATTATTTGTTGTCTGAGCACAAGTGGTGTTAAGTAAATGATTTTATGAACTATACAAAAAGACAGTGGCTAAGGAGTGAAGCTCAGTTTTCTCTTATGGAGTCCTGGTCAGGCTAGGGGGTGATTAGGACAAGTAACCTTGGTTGTTTTGTATCTACGATTGGGTGGAACATGGCTATTCCATTTGTTTTCCAACATCATTGTTACAAATATGTATTTTCATTAGACTCATTTTCATTTCTATGGATATTGAATTGCTTATGGCTACATAATCTAATCTATATAGATGTATCGTATTGTTTCTATTGGGATTAATGATCTATAGGTAGCTATAGAAAATTATATTTATGCTACATAATCTGACCTATATAGATGTATCTTATTGTTTTGTTGGGATTAATGGTTTGCATGTAGCTACATAAATTATATTTATGTGTATGCTACAGGATTGGATTGATATAGATAAATGCATGTTACATAAGCTAATAAGTCACTTTATGACCCATAAAGATAAATTTTAAGTAATTATGCATTATTATTCAAAGTCTTATCACTCTGGAATTCTTATCACTCTGGAATTTACCATATATAATAGTATATTTTCTAAGTACCATACAAACATGAAATTATTTAAATATTCCATGCATAAAAAAAGAATGAATACTTTGACCATTCTATAGGAATGTGAGAACAAGGGTTCTCTGTCATTATTATTGAAGTTACAAAATTTACAAAGTAGACCATGAGAAAACGCTGGCAAACAAAAGGAAACTACATAATCAAAACTGTAGGAAATAAACTATATATCAATACAAATTAATAGAGTTAAGCTACAACAATGCCTTGGAAAATGATAACCCTATTTACTTATTTAGGGGTTTTGTTACAGAAAGATATTTTTTACCAGATACATTCTCATTGTTTTAATGAGTTTCTGTATCACCACAGAAATCAACGATTTATAGAAGATATTCATTGTGGAATCTAAAACGAAGTCTTCTACTACCTTTTGTTAGATGTTTCTAAGTTTATTAAGTTATGATTGTTTTTCTAAGATACAATACTTACAAAATACAAATTTGAGTAAAAGGAGGCATTTCAAGATAATTGTATATATATTCTTGTTAAATATAATGTAACCTCAACAGTCTGACAGTACACTGCCAGCTGTCCTGACCAGCTGTACTTTCTATTTTTGTCTTGCTTGAGCCTTTTTAGCTCAGCTATTTCCCTTTACATTGTAACTTCATTTTTTGCACTCTTCTTCATACATTTGAATATATTGTTTTTTGTTCTATCTTTCTCTCTGCATTTCTCTTTGCTTCACAATTTATCATGGTATCAGAGCTTCAGCCGTAAGCCTCTTCACACAAGCTGGAGAGAAGCATGATCCTCAACACAGCGCAGAGCTTCACGGATCTTGAGAGCACACGACACAGTCTTTTAACAAGTATTGGAGAGTTGTTCGTCATAAAAGATCCTCGCAGGAAACTTCCACGAGGAAGCTGTCCACTTATACGCTCAAAGAATCAGCGTAAGAAGCTCACACGAGGTTGTAGAGTGTACTGCGCTCGAAAGTTTCAAGGAGAAGAAACACAAGAAGGAAGCAGAGACTGAGAAAGGAAAAACTTTAAAGATTCTTGTAATTTTTCAAGAATCATCAAAGATTCACGAAGAAGAGTTGTAGAACGAAGGAACATTTGAAGAACTCGAAGAATTCGCTCAAAATCGTTAAAGATTCCTGTAGAAGGAAGAATCGGTTAAAGATTCTCGGAAATCACTCAAATCTGTCAAAGATTGCAGCAGAGTTCAAAGAACTTGTGAAATTCTTTCAAATCTTTGAAAGATTCACAACTTTTTCTTCCGTAGAAGAAAATTCTTGCAAATGCAGCAAAGATTGCGTCTAAGGAGCAAAGAACGCATCTCATGTGCAAAGAACAGCCATTGAGGCCGTAAGATTCATCCTGCGAACGGATCCAAAGCAGGAAACCAGTTCAGAAGGGACGAGGAGAGCGCGGAAAAGGCGAAAGAATTTTAGCTGTCAGATCTTGCGCAAAGGACCGACAACCATTGGATCAGTGAGAAGGTGCACGAGGTTTAGTCCTCTGCTGTGCACAGGTGAAATTTATGACTTGTGAAGTCACGAAATTCCAACATCATCTAGACCGTCCATCAAGACACACGTGGCAAGATCTCAGCATTTCACTGACTCGCAAGGTGTAAAGGTCAGAAGACTGCCGTGAGAATTCACGAATCGCGAAATTTCGAGTCATTCTGGATCGTTGAATCAAGAAAGATCGTGAGCCGTCAATATTTTCGCATCACAAAATCGGGGATCGGGAGTTGGACGAGCAAAGGAGACTGCTCTCCAAAACTACGATACACGAAATCCCGACATCACGTATCCTGAAATCCCGAGAGGATTGTGGGCCGTCCATCTCAGAGGACAGGTGGCAACAGATATGAGTGCCATCAAATTGACATTTCAGAGTTCGCAGTTTTGAAAGACCGTCGCAACACAAGTTCGAAACTCACAAAATCGCGATTATCGAAATAGCGATCAGATCTCAGCCGTCCATTTGTTTGGACACATGGCAGACATCAAGGAAACCGTCGGCATTTCGGCAACCAGAGTTCTCAATTTGACAAAAATTTTGGCGTCACAAGTCGCGAAATCGTGAAACGACGCGGTCCGTCCATCTTGAGGGGACGCGTGGCGTAACTCCAAGGACTCGGAAAAGTCCCGAAAGAGGAGAGTCCATTGGCACATCGGAATTTGGCAAATCGCGAATCCTGAGGACAAGAAGCACGAGCATTTCGGAACTCTGAAGTCCGAAATCCTGACAGGAGGAAAGCTCCGTTGTGGGGCCCAGNTCAAAATGAGGGATCGGGAATCTCCACGGGGAAACCCCCGAAGAAGACTTGAGTCGTCCATTTGTTGGGACACGTGGCAGAGATCAAAGGAATCGTGAAATTTCCCGAAAGGAAAGCGCCATCGGTAAATCGGAGATCGGGGAATCGAGGAGTCAGAAGAGCTTGTCATCAGGGTTCACGAAGTCCCGATTCACGATATCCTGATAAGATCTGGACCGTCAGATCATAGGAAGATCTGGACTGTTAAATCATCCAAAAGCAAATTTTGCATTTCGACAATTTGAAAGGAAAAAACCCGAAAATCCCGTAGTGCTTTAACATTAAGGCGCGTGGTCACATTGCACGATGACTAAGGCTAATTCAAGGCCGGTAAGCTCTTTTCAGCCATCGGCAAATCGACGTTTCGGCGATCGAAGGTTGGCGAGACAATCATTCAAAGGTCTCGTCTAACGAAGTTTCGAAATCACTGCAAGAAAGAAGTAGACCTGGGTTCAGTGAAAGAGACAGGTAAATACAAAATTTCCCTCTATTTTTTTTCTGCAAAATTTTTAAAAATATGGCATCATCTAGCAATTTAGGACCAACTCAGGGTCCGATTCTTCTGGGAAAGAATTACGAGTTTTGGTATCTTCGGATGAGATCCTTCTTGCAAGCACAAGAGTGCTGGGATCCATTGGATCTTGGATATGTGGAACCAGATCCAGCAGCCATGTCTGCCATGAAAAATCCACAACGAATTGCTCAGGCAACACCGAGGAACAAAGAAAATAAAGCCAAATTTTGGATTCAAAATTATGTGGATGATTCAATTTTTTCAAAAATCACAGGCACTGGTACTTCAAAACAAGTCTGGGATATCCTTCAATCTTCCTACCAAGGAAATGCCAGGTTCAAAACAGTTAAACTGTAGACCTTGAGGACTCAATTCAAGACTCTAAGGATGACAGAGTCTAAAAATGTGGATCAGTTCATGACCAGAGTCATGGGAATCGTGAACCAGATCAGACTGACTGGTGAAACCATTACTGATCAACGAATTGTTGAGAAAATCCTCATAAGTTTACCCAAGAAATTTGAAATGGTTGTCACAGCAATCCTTGAATCCAAGGATCTGTCAAGTTTTTCAACAGATGAACTAATTGGTTCTCTGGTGACACATGAANTTCTCCTTCAGCAGAGGGAGAGGCAGAGGAAGAAGCAGAGGTCACCAAGGAAGAGGGAACAATCAAAGTAATTCTCACTCTAGTGGAGGTAATAGACAACATTATCCGAATCAAAATTTCCAAGGTCAAAGGAAACAACAACAAAATCAACATCAGAATTTCTAGCCTCAAAGAGGTAGAGGGAGAAGATCAAATGAGAAATCAAGCATACAATGCTATTAATGCAAAAAGTATGGGCACTATGAATCTAAATGCAGGAAGAAGCAAGCAGATCAGCTCTCAGGCAGAGCATATGTGTCAAATCACACGGGAGAAAACTCAGGAGGTATGTTTCTTTTGTGCCACAAGACTGAACAACAACCTAAAGATCTCTGGTTGCTGGACAGTGGATGCAGCAATCACATGACAGGTAACAAAGATTTACTTTCATGCATTGATTCTTCAATCTCATCTGATATTACACTTGGAAATGATTTCTTAGTCAAGGTTCAAGGAAAAGGAACTGTTCCTATTCTTATTAAATAGAATATAAAGAAAGACATATACAATGTCTATCATGTTCCAGATTTGAAACATAATTTCCTAAGTGTAGGACAACTCATTGAACATGGCTATAAGGTACTTTTTGAGGGAACATCTTGTAAGATATACGACAAAATCCCAAGCATAAAATTAATTTCTGAAATCCATATGACTCCGAATAGGATGTTTCCCCTTAACCTCGGAACTGCAAATCTGAGTCAACCATATGCACAGAGTGCATCAACCCTGAATGAAACAATGGTTTGGCATACAAGATTTGAACATCTACCATTTCAGAGTCTAAGTCTTCTTCAAAAAAACTCCATGGTCAAAGGTCTACCTATATTTAAAGAGAAAATTCCCCCATGTGAGTCTTGCATACTTGGAAAACATAAGAGAACTAGTTTTCCACAGTCATCAAATCAAGCCAAACAACATCTTGAACTTGTTCAGACTGGCCTATGTGGACCAATGAAAACAGATTCAATAGGTGGTAGCTTTTACTTTCTAACGTTTATTGATGATTTCAGCAGAAAAATATGGATCTATTTTCTCAGACACAAGTCTGAAACTTTTGCAAAATTCAAAGAATTCAAGGCAGAAGATGAAAAACGGAGTGGCAAATATATCAAAGCACTCAGGTCAGATGGAGGAGGAGAATACAACTCCAGAGAATTTGCAAATTTCTGCAAATCACAAGGCATTATCATGCAAACAACATCCAGGTATACTCCACAACAGAATGGAGTGGCTGAAAGGAAAAATCAGACAATAATGAATATGGCAAGAACACTTCTTAAAGAGAAAAGTTTGTCAAATAGGTTTTGGGCTGAAGCAGTAGCATGCTCAGTTTATCTCATGAATAGATCACCAACCACAAGTGTAAAGATGAAAGTTCCCCAGGAATCATGGAGTGGGACAAAGCTAAATGTTGCACATCTAAGGACATTTGGATGCATAGCATACGCTCACATACCTTCTGAATTAAGGAAGAAATTGGATGACAGAAGTGAGAAATGTATTTTCACTGGATATAGTGAAACATCTAAAGCTTCCAGGCTTTACAATCCAATCACCAAGAAATTAATTCTCAGCAGAGATGTAAAATTTCTGGAAAATAAATTCTAGAATGATTCATAAAATCATCAAATGGACAGTCAAAATCCATTGCTGCCAAGTTCTGAAAACACAGAAAATTCAGGACAGAAAGTACCTCAAACAATTCTTCCAAGATTGTAGGTACAAAGACAACCTGAAAATTCTCAGGATAACTCAACTTCCAGCAGAGAATCATTCTCTGAACCACAAAATCAGAGAACTAGAAGTTTGAAAAAAATCCATCAGCAGTTGGATGACTTTGAACAACACAACCTTTTTTCTTTAATG
>JASDQU010680491.1:72942-83251 GCA_032191745.1 Picea mariana
AACATTAACCTAAATTTGGCCCCCCCCCTTTTTTAACCCTAAATTGCTAGTGTGCCACCTCGTTAAGTCAACCTTAATTTAACCTATATTTAGCATTAAATTAATATTAACACCATGTGACTGACCCTAAATTTAGCCCTTATTTATCATAAAAATTTAATATTAATAACTTAACCTATTTTTAGCCTATTTTTAACCCTAGACTGCTAGTAACGCTTAGTTATTTTAATATTAACAATATTAACATCCTCAAACCTAGGACTTCACTCAAGCCGACCACTAATTTAAAAATAATAACATTAATACTACCAAACTAAATTAACCTTAATTTAACCTTTATTAACACAAAATTAATRTTAAATTAATTTTAATAATAGGGTAAACCCTAAAATTTAGCCTATCCTTAACGTATAATTTAATTAAACACCGTCGGGTTATCATTTTAATTCATTAACTAAATACCTAATTTGAGAAACCTCCCCAAACCTAGGGTTCACTTTTCACTATTTAATTAAGGCTCCTCTCTTATTTTTACTCAGGCTTTTTCTGTCCTGAAGATGGATCCTGTTGTGGATCCGAAACGTCGACGACAAGCTATCATTAGCACTGTGGTTCCTCCGGCAATTTCTGAACAAATATCTCACCACAGAAACCTAAATGAGCAGAATATGAAATATCTTAAACATCATGCTTTAGAAAAGAAATACTGCAATATAAATATAAATATTTAATTACAAATAATTGTTACCCTTATCAAAGAAATAAGAGGACAATGGCGACTAGCCATAACACAGTTAAACACTCATCTACTTTGCTTCTTGTTAAAATATTGAAACAAGTCTTTCTGGTAATGTCAGATTCCTTACCTGTAAGAACTAGTACGAACACAAAGATGCATAATAGGGCCGACATCTTGGTTCTTACGAAGCTTTCCACCATTTTTTTTAACCATAGACTTCTTTTGTGATACAACAGTGACATAAAATCAATATGGAAAAATACATGACAAAGTGAATAGGGAGAGTTTACTATAGATACTTCTCGTTCCATCGAGGACAGGTCTTGAGCCCCTCAACAAATTTGGTATACAGATGCTTATACTCGAATCCATGTGATACTCTCGGTATAGAGCCATGGTATTGGATAGTGGATGGATGGAATAGACCATACATATTGAATTATTAATGAAAACTATAACACGTCTCTTTCCCTCAAAATTCGGTGACCAACTGTCAAGGAACAAATTTAATGAATAAATTAAATTTCACCAAAAACTCTAGGTTGGTTGATGATGCCATTTACTATAGTTTACAGGTCTCAGTGTTCATGTATAAAACTCTTTTAATAACTTCCATCCTCGATCTAAACCCATAAACAAAGTCATGAGGATTTTTTTCAAGGGTTAGTAGGTTTGAGTGTTTTTTCAAAAGGAATGAAGGTTGGACCCCTACTATAAATTTAAAAGAAAATCCTTTTATTTGATAAGACAAAGTTCATATGGTAGCAATACTTTAGTGGATTAAAAAGGGATAATAATAAGTTTTTATAATTATGTAGCTCATCTTTAAAGAGCGTATTTGTTTAGGTACTGTAAAGATAAGAATTGACAAAGAACATATCCATAACTCTTAACCTAACAAAAAATATTTATACGTAATTTGGGTATGTTACATTTTCCAACTCAAAACACGTTGCAAAAAACATTGTTTAAGCTTTCCTTGACGTGTTTGTTAATTTTTAGGACTAAGGAAAATGGGCAGAGAAGGATTTCATTAGTTTTGTATAACTTGCTATGTTACTCGATGCGAATTTTTTCATAAAAACATCAAGATTCCAACAGATGTGTTAATTTCCATTGTATATCCATCCATGTGTGCATCAAGATCCTTCTTGTGCCTCACTAATATAGTTCCACAAACCAAGATTACAATAGAGAAAGACCCAACCTAAATTTCAACAAACTCCTCTAATTAGGATCCCAAATTCCAAAATAAAGAAAGAAAACAAAAAGCCTGAGCATTGAATAGCTCAACCAAAATCAATACATGCAAACACAAATTTGTTTGGATTTTTTTTCTTTTACAATTTAACTAATATAATGACTTTGGTTCTTTTTAGATTGGATTGATATAATTAACATCGGGGTGGATCATGATGGGCTCAAGGCCACTGAAGGCATGGATTTACGATAAGGTAATGCACATAAGCAACTCTGAATGATTGATTAGAAGCATCATATGTACCTTAAGACAAATAGCAAGGTACTTTGAAAGTTACATATTCATTAAGCTCTTAGCGATATATTAAAATAGTGAAAGATGTGAAAATGAATAAATATGTTCTCTATTGCTTTTATGGGAACTAAAAAAAAATCTCAGAAATTTATTGATCTGGGATTTTGTCTTTTGTTGGCAACACCACTTATAAAAGTGGCAAATGGAAAGAAAAGCAGTGAGAAGTGATTTGAGGTTGAAAATGTATCAAGTCCTAATAACAATATTTGTTAGCGAAGGAAATTGTTGGAGATAACAATCTACACCTTGGTATTGAACCACTATGGGTGTCAATCATGAAAAAAAGGGCATATAGCTCAGTGGTAGCACAACCCATTAGCTGGAAGCAGGTTCTCTGTTTAATTCCCAGCTTGTCGAATTTTCTATATGGAACCAAGGCAAATTGTTGAGGTGGATTTCCAATACTAGGAGGAGGCCTCAACCAAAGTATGACTTAAAGGGGGACTACATCATTCTTTGTGGGATAGAACAATAATTTCATCCTCAATTTATTATATTTGAAAGGTAGCTCTCTTACAAAATTGTTAGTGAGTCCATAGGCACTCAGTGCCAAAAGTTCAACAGACCATGAAAATAGAATCACAAATGGGAAAGTACATACTTCTGCAACTTTTGAATCTTCTGAATAATACGCAATTTCAAAAGATATACAAATGAACACATATTTAGGAATATTTCCAGATGATTATCATGATGCTCTTGAAAAGTTTATAAATTTTTTGATAGATTCCCATATTCTTAAATAAGAAACCAACCCTCTTCATGAATCTTAATTTGTGAAGAATTATGCAAGACAATTGACATCCAGATCATTTACAGAAAGAAAACCTATATGTGAAAAATCACTTAAAGAGAGAAAACAAGAACCACTATATTCAACTGCAACTCCTTCTAAGGAAGCAAAATATCTTGCCAAGGCCTTTGCTACTAGAGTAGAATCACATAGATCTACATCTACCTTTGCAACACCTGAAGAATTTGGTAACCTTTCTACTAAAGACATTGCATAGGAAAGAGATGCAGTAGCATCCATACAAGGATAGGCCAAAGTGCCAGAAATAACTCCAACAATTAGGAAAAAACATAGTTAGCTACCATGACTTACAGTGTAGTAAAAGAAAAGGAAACTATGGAACATGAAAGCACCAATGTAAAATATGCACAAGAGCCAAAAAGCACAAATGCAGATGAGAAACCACCGGTCTCTATTCTAGATTTGACTGGAAAAAAGTGGGAGATCAGAAACAACTCCAACAACAAATATTTCTCCTAATCTCCCCACAACAGATAACAAAGAGACAACATAGTCAACTGCAGAAACAAAAAAATGTGATGAATAATCTCATATAGATCAATATGCAAATGCAACAAATGAGGAATATGGAGACAATGGCACAACAATCAAGGGTGTAAGACTTATCAAGATTGGATGCAATGATATTGAGATTATAGATTTTCATATAAAAAAAAATATTGATGAACAAAGGGACTTATATTATATAAAATTATGTGGAGAACCAGGCATGGCTCTAACCCCCAATGCAGCACAAGAAGTTGTTGATAATTTTTCAACAAAGGACCATGCAATCTAGCAGAACAAACTATACCATTGGAAGAGTCACAAAAAAAATCATTATAGATCTTGCCATTGATGAAAAAATGGAACTAGATGTCCTAAATACTTATCCATTAAAACAGGATGCAATAATCGGGGTACCTGAAAGTAGTCACGTTGAAAATGTTATAATGACAAAAATTAGAAGCATTGACCAACAAGAAACAGTCCTTTCTCCAGCTATGGAAGACTGTCACGAAGAGGAACAAGGTCAACAAGTAGATCCAACTCTATATATTGATGGAGTAATAGAAGTTGTTGAGAGACTTGCCACTATTAATGGAATACATATAATAGGTGTTCAATATCTAAAAGAGGCAGAAAGAAAAAACACTGACCAACATGAAATACTCTCATATCCATCTTTGGTATAACAAACATAAGAATCGCACAAAAGTCCAATTATTATTCCAGTAACAGACATTGAGGGGATGTTTCCAACATATAATGAGGCAAAAACAATAGACCTTCCAACAATAACATATGAAAAAATTCAAAGAATCCAATAGAGCTCCAGATGCAAATGCGAGAGATGAGAAAGATGTTCTACTCATTAATTCAACAAGAGAAGTTGAAGGTTTGGAACACGAAAGGAATAATGACAAAAATGCAGAAAGGACAAAGAGCACAAATGATGAGCAACAATCAACCTTGTCACTAGCTTTAAAAGAACATGAAGATCCACATACATGTTCAGAAATCAATGCAACAAATGAAATTCCAGAGACTGTTCATAGGAAGGAAAATTCTTGGGAAGCAAGCCTAGTGATAACTTCAGAAGAATTGCATGACCAATCACATACATCAACAACTCAAAAAAAAAAAAAGGAAGATGCTATAACTATATATGGAGTAGAAAATGGTGAAGCCAAGGAATTTGAAAGTACCAATGTAGAAAATGCACATGAACCAGCAAGTCTATGTGTCAACAAGAAACAGTCGCACTGTCCTCCAGTTAGAGATCAAGAACAAGCTCAGAAAACAGATCCACCTCTGGATTTTAATGGACTGATAGAAATTGTTGAGAGCCTTGCCACTATAAATGAAACACATACAACAACACAAACAAAGTGCCATCAAGTATAAACTTGCATAACTTCATCCATAAATGCAATAAACAAGATATTATAACTACAAACATATTAGGAGAAGATGCAAAAATTATGGAATTTAAATGGAACGATGTTAAAAGAGAAAAAGAGCATGAAAGCACAGATGTTGATAAACACCAAAGTGATTCATCTCTATTTTTGAAAGATAATTGTTATGGAGCAAAAATAGCTTAGGCCATATATACAACATCGAACTTGATGAGACCTTTTACGCAAAGGATGATGCAATGGGAGAAAAACAAAAAATGATAGTAGAAGAACCACATGAAGAATGCAACTCAACTCCTGCCATAGATGGATATTTCAACTACTAATGAAGTAACAAAGAATACAAAAGTTGTGGAACTTGAAAGCAATGATTTTGAAATCGTAAAAGAGCTAGAAATCATAAGTATTGATTCTATTGACCAACAACAAACAATCGTGTATCAAGGTTTAGAACAACAACATGAAGAATCACACATTGTTGAAACCCCCCCAATAAGAGACGATGCACAAACAATAGACTTAGAAGTAGTGGCAAAACGGGATAAAGAATCTAGCAGAGATCTAGCTAATGTTGCAACAAAAGAGGCCGATTTTTTTCTCATTGATACAGAGAGAGGACAAATATCTCGAACATGAAAGGGATAATGGGAAAAATGAAGAAAAGACCAAAACCACAGGTGTGGATGAGAAAAACCTTCAACCTCATCTCCTGCTCTAGAAGAACAACATAAAGAACCAAGGGCATATCATAACTACAAATGCATACTAAAGAAACACACTTTTACCTAGCGACACATTAGACCAAATGGATCTTAACTAACTCCTAAGTGTCTAAATACCCTAACAACATGAGAGAAGTACTCGACATATGAATTCATTTTTTATGTGATAATATAGGAACTAAAGTATTGTAGATATTACTTATTACCAAAAAAAATAATTGTACATAGATCATAGATCATCAAGCACTAATGTTCATCAATATTTAAGATAATTTAAGTCAAAAGCATATGGTGTGGATAGAGTACCATTAATGATATACATTTGTGTTGAAGCATATTCCCACAAGAGAGAATAGAGTTGTTGATGCATTGAGGAAGGGAGCATTGATGTCATCGATGATGAAGAATGAGATATTTGGGTTTGCATAGATAAGGAAATGTAAATGTATAATAACGATTTTACATAGATATGGAAGCAATGCAGAAATCTAGTGTTTTAGAATAGAAGTGCAAAGTTAGAGTATTTTGTACAAGATGTTTAATTGTTCAAAGGGAAGCAATTGTGCATTACTGAAGACTCAATGCATGATTTTTTTATTAGAGATATGTGCATTGAATGATAGGGTTGATTTTTGAGAAATAAGATAGTTAATTTGTCAGAGAAGTAATATTATTGGCCAAGTTTGAGTGGATAAGTAAGCAAGTTTGTAGAAAATGTAGAGTGTAGAAGGCTACAAGTTAGAATATAGGATTGTTCATTCCATTTCCAACACTAAATATGCCTTGGAAGTAGTTTTCAGTGGATTTTGTATTAGATCTTTCCACAACATAACAAGGGTTTGATAGTTTATGTTTGTTGTTGACAAGTTTTTGAAGATGGCATGTTTTCTTCCTTGCAAGAAGGATAGTGATGCAACTTATCATGGGGAGGTTTTCTTCAAGGAAGTGATTCATTTGCATAAGTTGTTGAAGACCATTATATTAGATTAAGATACAAGGTTCTTTAGTATTTTTTTGGAGAAATTTGTGGATGAAGCTATGTATAAAGTTATAGTGTATAGTTCAACATATCACCTACAAACTAATGTCTAGACAAAATTATTTAACAGAAGTTTGGGAAGTTTGTTGAGGTGACATTGAGATTTAAATCTAGTGTAGGAAGAAGTTGCATAGAATAGTTATGTGAATTGGTTGACTATGAGATCATTGTTTTAGATTTTATATGGATATAACCCACGATAAGTTGTTGATTTTTCTATGGAGATGAAAAGGAGTGATGATGTTAAAACATTTGTAGAACATAGAAATGAAGTGTATGCGTAGGAAGAGAATATGATGAAGTTGAGAAGTGAGTAATATGAGGAGAGAATATATGTGCATAGGAGGTACAAATATTTAATATTTGGAGATGGTGTGTTGATACATCTAAGGAAGGAGTGTTATCCCAAAGGCACATATAATAAATTGATTATGCAAATGATAGGCCCATGTGGAATACCAAGGAAGTTTAGTGAGGTTGCATTTGAGTTGGGATCAATTGAGGAGTTTGATATTTCACCAATATTCAATATGTCACATCTATATGAGTACAAAACAGTCACAAGGTCATGATGCAATATAGATAAGTACAGATTTTGATTTGCACAACCAAAAATTTAGGAAGAAGGCTAAATCAATTGGTGAAATTAAATGAGAATGTTTTTAGAACAAGTGTTACAACATACAAGTATTACTTGGTGAAGTGGAAAGGAATGGCTATATAAGAGATTACTTGAATTTAGAAAGAGGGGTATTAAAAATTTGGAAGGTGGAATTACATTTAGATGTTGAGAAGCAATCTAGAGATCGAGTTAGGTCCTGAAGAGGTAAACGAAAGAATCTAATAATATTCGAGGGGAATAAATATGGATCCCTTAAGAGGTAAATGGAAGAATCTAAGAATCAAGTAAGGTCCTTATCAAGTCCTAAAATGACCAATAAAGAATCCAAAAAAAGACAAGAAAATACCCACCTACCTAATAGTCAAGCAAGGTCTTTGGAAGGATAGGGCCTCTCACCCTTTAAGGCCCTATTAATTGACTTGGGTCCTAAAAAGGAGAAAGGACCTACTTTGAGAGAAATATGGTAGTATGAGTTATAAGACAGCGTGAATGTTTATTCCCGAGAGAATGTAGGAGCATCATGCATAAAATTAATAGTGATTACACATCCCTACATAAAGGAAGGTATACACACAAGTGTGTAGAAAAAAGGCATATGTAGGTGAAAGAGTAGTGTAGGTTCTATAAAAAGCAAGAAAGAAACAAAAAGAGCAAGGCACAAAAACACAATGCACATGAAACAAGTGAGATCATGATATAGGTAGTAGGAATGAAGTTGTGAAATGCATGGAAGATGAATGGTATCACACACGAAGGTACACATTGAAGATAAAGTGATGCATAAGAAAGGGACGTGCAAGGGCATTGGATAGTCATTTATAGAACCATTAAAGAAGGATAATTTATGACATAATCACATATATGATAATTGTATGTGGTGATAATGGAGTTTAAATAATATTATTTAGAAGGATATTGAGTTGCCTACTAATATAAGGTCTTTTGCAAAAATAAGGGATGTTAAGAATATAATTGTTGAAGAATAATAACAAGGTTTTGGAGTCAAGTTAAACAAGCATAAAGAGACAAAGTCAAGAAAGAATAAGACAAAGGAAAAAGAAGATGACCTTTGTAAAGTAATTGACAAATCGAATGATTTTATAAGAGGATACTATAGACTATAAGAGATTAACATAGGATTAAGTAGATGTGATCAAAAGAGCTTGTATAGATGCATGTATTATAAATGCTATTGATTTTAGTGAGAATGAATAATCTATTTTCCTAAAATATGTGTGTGTGTGTGTGTGTGTGTTCTTTCTTCTAGTATGCATTCTAGTGGTGAATGTTTATTTGAGCATTTTATGTATAGTAGACCGACATTTTGGAGCATTAAGGTTCAATGTGTGCATAGTTTCATAAAAGAGGGTGCATTGTGCATCTTCTTCACGATAGCCCCTAACTTGTTATCCCTTAATGTTCTAACCCCTATCTTACTAACCATTGACCCCTAAAACCTAACCCACTAACCCTTAACCATTAACTCACTAACCCCTATAACTCCAAACCATTAACCTATAACCCTTGACCAATCTCATCCCTAACCCACTAATCCTTAGTTCACTAACCCTCAACCCCTTAACCACTTTGACCCCTAACTTACTAACCTTTGTGCCACTAGTCAATAACACCTAAGCCACTAAGCACTAACCCCTAACCATTGACACACTGACCATGAATAACCCATTTATGCCCTCTAATACATAATACCTAACTTAGTTTCCACAAGACAAAATTATGAGCTAAATCATAAATGCACTACTAGATTAATCCATTGAACCTTAATCATTAAACCACTAACACACTAACCTACCAAACCAATGACCATTAAAACCTAACCCACTAACTACTAGCTCACTCACTCCTTAACACACTAAATTTGTGGCACTCTAACCCACTAACACCTTAAATAATTAACCCCCTAACCCATAACCACACATTAATAACCACAAACCATAGACCTCTATAACCCATAACCCCCAACTAGTAACCTCCTAACAAATCTAACCTACAATACAATAACCCATAACACATTAAGACTTTAACTTCTAACCACCAACCTACTAAACCCTTAAACACTAACAACTAATTGCTAAACCCTAACCCATTAACCCACCAACCTCTAACCCTAACCATTGCTAACCTAATAACCCACTAAACTCTAATTGATTGACCCATAATCTATAACCTACTATCCCTTAACACCTAACATGCTAACTCATTAACCCACGTGGTAAACAATTTTTCTTTACCCTAAATTCTCATTTTTGGTTTAAGCCAGAAAAAGGTTCGGCCCTACGTCGTCCACCACGTCATTTGTCTTGATATTTTATAGATACTAAACATTTTCAACCTATAAACCACATTTATCCAAGAACTTACACGTCAACCTTAAAAAAATTAATGAAAAAATATTAAACACGGTACCAAAATAATAATATTATTTAAAAGCAATGGGCCACATTAGACAACCTATTTCCATCATAATCAACCACATCTCCTTTAATAACACTCTACACGTTTTAGTATTCTACATGAGTTGACCCATGTTTGATTCTCAATGTCAAAGTGCTTGTATCACCTTGGGAGCTCGGAATTCTTTGAATGCAATGTTTGGTAAATTTAACTTTCAAAAATATAGAAATTATTATTAAAAAATTATATAAGTTGATTTTTAAAGATAAGATAAAAGTTTTAAATGTCATTTCTTACACGTTTAAAATTTGTGGTTCAATATTGTTAGATAACTTGAATTTATTTTTTAGTCATTCTTTATTATTTGTATGTGTTATTTATTTTATGTATTTCTTTCAATTTAGTGTGTTTTTGGGGTTCTCTTATGCTTTTGGGTTATGGGATGTGTTATCTCCTTCAATTCTCTCTTTGTGGGAAGTTTCCTTTGACAAGTTTTTTTTTT
>JASDQU010680493.1:5225-17782 GCA_032191745.1 Picea mariana
TGTGGGAGGTCCACGTGTCACATGGAGATCATGCCACGTGTCAATTGATTTTATCATTTTCAGATAGAGATTCGAGGGAAAAATGAGTGCCACATGTCACAAGGTGACAATGAACACGTGTCATGCCAGGTGTCAGATAGTGGTAACGTGTGCTGTCGGGTGGAGGGTTTTGGTAGTGTCGTGTGTCTTAAGTTCCAGCTCATCCTAGATCGAGGGTTATGGGGCTTGGAAAACAACGAAAGAGATGATGTCTCATTGTCCATATGACCAGAGGATTGTGTCAACACCTGGTTAATTCGACTATCGGGGGGTTTTCGTAGCAAAGTGTTGGGTGTGGAAAAGGGCGGACACCCCGATGGTCGATGTCCCGAGATAACATCAACCAGCATAACCAAGCCAAAGCTCATTGGAATAAGTGGAAAAAGCCACACCTATAGCCACATATACGCTAAAGGTGATGTGTTCTGACACATCAGTGCCACGTTGGATGGGCACGATGACATGGATCCATGTGGATGCCACGTGGCAGTACGGGGGCATTTGGCCAATAAATTCAAGAAAATTCAAAGGGCTATAGATTTTGATCTAGAGCTTTGCTTCGAGCAAATTTACATTCATTGGAAATCTCTTGGTGAGCAAAATATGATGGTGTCATTTTGAAAGGGATTCAAATAGGTTAAGGAAAAGCAAAATTTTAATACCCAATCCCTTAAAAAGGTACTTATGGAATTGGGTGTGTTACAAGTGGTATCAAAGTAGGCAACAACACTTGGCCTACTTGGGCTCATGAAAGAGTCAAATAAAAAAAAAATAGAGAAATTTTAAGGGGGGGGCTCATGATTTCCTACCCTACCCTATCCATAAGAGCTTATTTAAACTTTATTACTGAAAAGATGGATGAGACATTATTTTTTTTTTACATATTTAATTATGAATGATATGTTGTTTATATATGCTAAATAATTAAGCTAATTTCACCTTACAAAATTACATGTGTTGTTCATACTGTGTTGTTCATAAATTAGTGGATAATTAACTAACAAAAAATGTTGTTATCAAAACTTAAATAGTCAATGGACAACAAGGAAAACTACATCATAAAGAATGGTAACCCATCATGATATGGGAGAGAGCTCCCATAACAAATAAGAAGAGTCTGATGAAAGGAGAGTGGTGGAAACCTCTCTGGATTTGGATTAAACTGTAAGGAACCTCATGAAAGAATTTCAAAGTTTTAAAGTAGACAATGAGAGGCTTATAAAAGAACAAGAAAAACAAACTAAAATAAATGTAGTTTTGTTGCAAAGCATGTCAGACATACAGAGGTAGTTGCAACATGGGTCAACAACCAATAATGTGGATAGATGTCAGTCCAAGAAAACCCAAAGTCCACCTGAGATACAAATACAGGACCTTGAAAATAGCAACGGAAGAAGAAGAACCTCAAAAAAGAGCCAACATGGAGCCAAGAGGCATTCTAGCGTCAAGGATTCATTTGAGGAATCCTCTAGTGAGGGAGATGATAGCTCCAAGGAACTATCCAACAATGAGACTTGTTCACATTTTCATAGGAGAAGAAAGAGGAGGAAACATTCCAAGATCCATCACTCTGAAGAGTTTAAGAAATCCAAACCACCCACTAAAGAAGTACTTCAAAGTCCATGACTACTCTAAAAATGTGAAGGATTGAATAACCATTTTTAACTTGAATGGAAAGGCCTCCATTTGGTGGGAGGACCTTAGAAATGTGAAATGAATCTATGAAAATGAGTCATCATGGAAACAATTCGATAAATACTTCAAGAAGAAGTACTTGTTTGAAAGGTACTATGATGGAGATATTAAGGAGTTCTATGAACTCAAGATGGGACATCTCACCATCGATGAAAACATCAACAAATTTATGGAGTTAATGAGGTATGTGCCACTGTGCCCTATATAAAAGATGAAAATTTGAAGATACAACGATTCATTAGTTTGTTGCCTCAATCTTTCTGAGACAGAATTTAGTTCGATGAACCTAAGACTTTAGAAGACACCATTCGGAAGGTAAGGTAATGCTATGAGAAATTCAAGAACAAGGTAGAACCATATAAGGATTCGAAGAACAAAATTAAATTGGGATTCAAGAGGAATGGGTTTAAATCCTCAAGAATTAAGAATCATGGGAAAATCTCTAAGATGAGCCTTCCTACTAAGAGTGTGTATCAATAAAATTTTCCATCCCAAAGTGGAATTAAACCCTTTGGATCAGCCCCAGGGCAGATTAATAATACAAAGAGAGAGTCATTGAAATGTTGGGGATGTGAAGAGGAACATTTACTAAGGGACTTCCCACATAGGCAGCGGGACAATAGGAGGGTCCACAACATCCTGGAAGCTACCACAGTCAATTATGTGGCTAGGAGCATGCCACAAATTTATGCAGCCCTCGATAATAGACAAGTTGACCATCATGCTTCAGTGGTGGAGATGGAAGGTATGATTTCCAACCATATTGTTTCCATTTTAATTGACCCTGGTTCTAATTTGAGTTATGTTTCCCCTCAAAATGTTGAGAAATGTAAATTGCAGCAAATAAAACATGTTAAATCATGGTTGGTATAGCTAGCCACTAGAACAAAAAGAAAGGTAACATAGGTCATATCAGTGTGCCAATTCATTATGAATTTAGGATCTTATGACATACTTCCTTTAGGATATTATGACATGTTGATTGGCATGGATTGGTTGGCTTCCCATAAATCCAAGTTGGATTGTTACAATAACAAATTAGAGTGTGAAGATGAGGAAGGGAAGAAAAGGACCCTACAAGGAATTCAAAAATCTGTCTCAGTGAGACAAATATCAACCCTTCAAGTGAAGAAGTATTGTAGAAAAGGATGCACTTTGTATGCAATACAAGTACTAAACTTTGTTGAGGACAATAAACCAAGCCTAGAGGAACATCTTATATTGAGAGAGTACAAAGATATGTTTCCAGAAGAGGTATCGGGTTTACCTCGAGATATTGATTTCTCAATAGAACTTGTACTTGGAGTGATGCCAATGTCTAGAGTACCCTATAGAATGAGTACATTGAAGCTAGTTGAGCTCAAACTACAATTTAAAGAGATGTTGGACAAAGACTATATTCGGCCTAGTGTGTCTCCTTGGGGAGCACTGACCTTATTTGTGAAGAAGAAGGATGGCACACTCAGGTTGTGCATAGAATATAGACAACTCAACAAGATGACAATTAAGAATAAGTATCCCTTACCAAGAATTGGTGACTTGTTTGACTAGTTAAGGGGTGCTACAATTTTCTCCAAGATTGACTTGATATATGGATACCATCAAGACCAGGTTAAGGATTAAGATATCCAAAAAACAACCTTTAGGACAAGATATGAACATTATGAACTTGTGGTAGTGCCATTCAGGCTTACCAATGCACCCACCACCTTCATGTGCTTGATTAATAACATGCTCAACAAGTTATTAGACCGATTTGTGTTGGTATTCATTGATGATATCCTAATATATTCTAAGAACAAGGAAGGGCATTAATAGCACATCAAGTTAGTGCTTCAAGTGCTAAGAGAGTACAAGCTCTATGCTAAATTTAGTAAGTGTGACTTTTTCCATAAAAAAGTCCATTACTTAGGCCATGTCATCACTGAGGAAGGGCTGGCAGTTGATCCTGACAAGACCAAAGCCATTATGGATTGGCCTACACCAAAATATGTAGCGGATATCATATCCTTTATGGGCCTAGCAGGATACTATAGAAGGTTCATAAAGGGGATTTCTAATATCGGTTACCCAATCACCTCCCTTCAGAAAAAGGGAGTCAAATTCATTTGGACAACAAAGTGTGAAGAGATTTTTCAACAGCTGAAACACTTCTTAACCAATGCACCTGTGTTGAAAATTGAAAACCCAAATAAGGACTTCCTTGTGTGTACAAATACCTGCAAGGAAGAACTCAAAGGAGTCCTCGTGCAAGAAGGACATGTGATTTGCTACGAATCCAAAAAATTGAATGGACATGAAATCAATTATGTGACACATGACTTGGAATTGGTTTCCATAGTGCATGCCTTAAAAATTTGGAGGCATTACCTCCTAGGAAGAAAATTTTTACTCATGACAGACCACATTGGGCTGAGATATTTGTTTGACCAACCCAAACTCAATGCTAGGCAAACCAAGTGGATGGCTCTCCTTAGTGAGTTTGATTTTGAAATTAGGCACATTAAGGGAAAATAAAACATAGTGGTCGATTCCCTCAGTAGAAGCATGAAAGTGATTCACTTGGAAGTTATAAGCACCTGTGAATCAAACATCAAAGAAAGGGGTAAAAGTGCACAAGAAACATACGAGTTCTTCAAAATTGTAAAGACATATTTAAAGCAAGAGCCCACGGGGCTGAAGTATGAAGGCTATCAACTGTTGAATGATGGTTTGCTAACCTATAAAGTTTGGTTGTATATCTGAAATTGTGATGACTTGAAGAGGTTCATCATGGATGAACTACATAAAAGACCATATACTAGTCATCCTAGTTATCAAAAGATGATAACAACCACTAAGAAATTATTTTATTGGACAGGAATGAAAAAGGACATAGTTGATTATTTGATAAATGTTTAGAATGTTAGCAAGTTAAGGTTGAGCACAAGCACCCGGGAGGGCTATTGCAGGCCCTACCAATTCAAGAATGGAAATGGGAAACCATCTCCATGGACTTTATCACTGGATTTCCTAAATCGTCCAAACAGAATGATGCCATTATGGTGGTTCTGGACAAGATGAGAAAGGTTGCTCACTTTATCCATGTAAAATCAACTTGCAAGGCAATAGATATTGCCAATATTTTCATGAAATAAATATTTAGGTTGCATGGCATACCTAAGGAAATCATATCAGATAGAGATGCAAATTTTACCTCGACTTTTTGGAAGTCTTTCTTTGTTGGTTTTAGAATTAAATTATTGTTTAGTACAACCTACCACTCTCAAACTGATGGAAAAATAGAGAGGACAAACCAGGTATTGGAGGAAATGTTAAGGATACATGTGATGCATTATCCCAAGAAGTGGGAAGAATACCTACCACTGGTAGAATTTTCCTATAACAATGGCTATCAGGAGTCATTGAAGAAGATTCCATTTGAGGCTCTCTATGGTAGAAGATGCAATGTTCCAATCAGTTGGGACAACCCAATGGACATAATTTCACTTGGGCCAGATATGCTCAAAGAAATGGAGCAACAAGTAACTCAAATAAAACAAAATTTGAAAAGGCACATGACAGGCAGAAAATCTATGCAAACAGGAATAGGGCTCCTAGAGAATTCAAAGTAGGAGATAATGTGTATCTCCAAATTAGACCTAGAAAAATTTCCTTCAGAATGGGAACTTGTGCCAAGATGGCACCCCAATTTTGTGGACCTTTTGAAATTTTTGAAAGAGTGGGACCTATAGCATATAGATTGTCTTTAAATCCCATAGTCAAAGCACATGATGTTTTCCATGTTTCCTTACTTAAGAAATATGTACATGATTCTACTTACATAATTGATTGGTCCGTGATCCAGGTGGAACCAGAGGGAGAGTTCCTACAAGAACCACAATGCATAATGGACTGGAAATAAATCCCACTCAAGAGAAAAACCGTTGCACAAGTCAAGGTGTAATGGAAACACTTTGGTCCAAATGAAGCTACATGGGAAATGGAGGATTCCATGAAACAGGCATACCCATTTTTGTTCATTGTTGTACATAAAGATCACAGCGGCAGGTAGAACACCGATGACAGTGTTCCTTTAAGTGGGAGGGGATTGTAACACCCCTGTTTCCCCCCAGCTTGTAAATATAATTATGTTATTACTAAAAATAATATGGACATGTCTGTTATGTGTGGATTTTGGAAAATGATGAACCTTTGTTGAGAAGGTAATGTAAATGTTTCTGCTATTAAATGAAAATGGAAATTATTGAACAATTGTTGAAGGTGTTTCCAATGCAGATTATGATGTTGATATGACCCCTTCCAGACCAGTACATTCTTGGATTTAAAATGCCCAGACCCAAAACAGTCCTCTGTGCTAGAGAATTTAATTACTAATCAAGTTGGTAGTTGGTAAGTCTTCCTCAAGAATCAATGAGGAGATGGGAAAAGTACCCCATCTAGAAACTTCCTGATCTGACCCATGAATTGGGAAATGGACCCACACAATCTTGTTGAAGAAGGAAAGGAAAAGAGGAAAATTGTGGGAAGAAGGTAGAGGAGACAGATGAATGGGTCTGGGAACCTATCTGAAGAAGAAGAGCTTGTGCAGCTCTCTAGTAGACAAGATAATTGAGAAGATAAATCGTTTTGGGTACAGGAACTATGGGGAAATTTTTTCTAATCAAGATGATAAATGGGGCTGTAGAGAAATTGATTGATTGAGTGTAGAAATCACAACATGCCCCCTTGCTTGGTGGATAGAATACTGGACTTCCAGGTTTCCTGTGGGAGAGGGAGATTATACTTCGTCCCTTGTTGTTTGTTGAGCAAAATAAGAACTCTCTCTCGTGGCATCATACTTTGGCTAGGGGGTGGCCAGCTATGGAGTACACTAAGAGAAGTTGTGCCTATGGTTGGGTGGAAAGTGGAAACCCTTCAACAGTTGCATGTTATTTCTAAGTTTCAGATAAGTGTTTTCTATGTCTTGTATTGTAATGACTAGTTATTTTATACTATGAATTTCCCATGCTAGATAATTGCATAATTTATTATCATGTTCAAATGATGGATTTGTCACTCTGATCATCTATCTAGATGAGAAATCTGAAATGAAGTTTGGAAAACATATTATGTTGTTGGTTTTCTCCCTGTCTCTGTTTGAAAAGGGAAGTTTTTAATAATAGGTTATTACTCAGATTAGGAACAGAGCATTGGATAATCACTTGTAGTAATATGTATGAACAAATCCCCAAGTATTAGTAAATTCAAGCCACTAAAATCCTCATAGAGCATCTTGATAATTAGGAAAAATACAATTTCTATTAGAACCTTCAAGGTCGGGAAGATGACTTTGGTCTCTCAGTTGGTCTGGAAAAATATGCTAGGCTCAGTTTTTTATTCCAGTCTTCATGTGTTCACATTGATACAACCATCATTGTAAGAGGCTATTCCATGAGAATAAATTAGAAGTTTTGAGTTAATAAAATGAATAAAAATTGTTGAAATGAAAATTAGGGGAGTTAACCCTCCTTCATTGTCAAATTAAGTTGTCGGTAACACTGTTTATGAGAGGCATGAGGAGGTCAATGACCTTATGTTTTCCTTTCCCTTTAGATGAAATAGAAAAGTTTCAGGGTTTGGGATCCTCATTCTTGTGTATATTCCCATGTGGAAAACACAGAAAGATGACAATCATTGTAGCTTAAAGAATGAATCATAATCTACTTAATGTTGGGTTGAAGCTATGAGACTCAACAACCGTTAATCCCCAAAATAAGATTCAATCTCAATCGTACAAAGAATAATGTTTCTATATGTCATTATCCAGAGACTAGTGTTGAAGCCCCTGGTCTCATGCCTCATTACATAAGCACGAGGAGAGAGAGAGTGTGATGTCTTCATGACGTTTTATTCCCACACAACAGTAGGGTGTCATGGGGGTGACACTTGTTAGCTTTTGGTTCACTGATGAATTAAGTATGGGACCCCTCATCAAGACCAAGCTTTGTGGTAAGCGTAGTATATCGAAACTATTGGATCTAGGAGTGGATTAATATCCACTGTAGGTTTTGGTGGAGAAAAGTCAAGCAGACCCCCAGACCACGGGGAGTTTTAGTGTTTAGGAGATAAGGAAAAGGTTGTGGTCCGAAATTTGCGGTGACGAGAACCGTCGATCGGTGGATTGACAACTCAATCCCCATCGTCTGATCCTTAAAACCACTACTACACCGGGATTGGGAACGAAACCATGGTAGTCGTTAGAGATATAGACGCAAGATCTCAACTGCATATCTTGTGGTAAAGGTCAGGACTCATAATCTTGATGACTAACCTAATTAAGTACCCTGTAATTCATCGAGGATTAACGTAATCAATTACCTGTAATCCTCAGACGAAGAACCTCGGGAATGTTTAATTACATGAGGTTGGTAAGGGGCCGAGACCCCAATATTTGTGATTACCTAGTGGCGCCACATGTTGTGACGTGTGTGGTACCACATGTCGTGATGTGAGTGGTGCCACATGTCACATCGATTTGGCACATTTGAATGAAGTTCTAGGTGGAAAATGAGTGCCACATGTCGAGTGGTATGGGTGCCACATGTCATGCCAGGTGGCATGACCATAAAGGGCCACAAGCTCCAAGATGCCAGCTATACTTTGAATCTCGGACCCCCAATAGGTTTCCATAAATAGGCCTTACAAAGAGGACCAATGACCGATGCCCAATGGATCCGAGATGATTTCAGATGATGTCATTCAAAGAATGAGAGGTGGAAAAGTGTCAACGCCCCGTTGGGTGAACCTTAGGTGCTACGATGACGTGTATACCATCTCAGTCCATGTGGGAGGTCCACGTGTCACTTGACGATCATGCCAGGTGTCAAGTGATTTTAGAATTTTTAGAAAGAGCTTCAAGGGAAAATATGAATGCCATGTGTCACAAGGTGATGGTGACCACGTGTCATGCTAGGTGGCAGACAATGGTAACATGTCATATCTGGTGGCAGTTTTGGTAGTGATGCATGTCCTAAATGCCATCTCATCTCGGATCAAGGGTCATGGAGCTTGGAAAACAACAAAAGGGTCGAGGTCCCTTGGTTCCAACGACCAGAGGACAAGTATCAACACCTAATTAATTTAGTTGTCGAGGGATTTTCGTAGAAAAGTGTTGGGTGTGGAAAAGGACCGACACCCCGGTGGTCAATGTCTTGAGATGACATCAGCCAGCGTAACCAAGCCAGAGCTCGGTGAAAGAGGTGGAAAGAGCCCCGCCTGCAACGACGTTTGTGCTAAAGGTGACATGTTTTGACACATCATTTCCATGTAGGATAGGCACGATGACGTGGAGCCATGTGGAAATACAAGGGCATTTGGCCAATAAATGCCAGAAACTTCAAAGGGCCATAACTTTTGATCCAGAGCTCTATTTTGAAAAACAATATAGTCATTGGAAAGCTCTTGGAGAGCAAAAGATGATGGTGTCCTTTTGAAAGGGATTCAAAGAGATTGAGGAAAAGTGAAATTTTAATACCCCATCCCTTAAAAGGGTACTTAAGGGGTTGGGTGTATTACACCTACTTCAATGCATGCAAGATCAATCTCATAAATCTTTCCTTGATTAAATAAGTCTCATTATTGTTATTTATTTAGAAATCTCATTCATGCATGCATCTTTTAGTTTTATTTATATTTTAGGCACAACGAACTCTCTTGGATTACTTAGAGGGGGGTTGAATCAGTAATAGAGAAATTTAATCATTTTAACCACAGTATGCAAATGTTATGTATCTTTGTGATCAATATAGCATTATCATCCAATAAGTGCAGAGTATATAAACCATGAACAAATGAACAATCATATACATACACAGTACACCAATATATTTACGTGGAAACCCAATGCAGGAGAAAATCACAAAATGATTTTTCTTATATGTCTTTAAGAATTACATTCATTGGAAGAACCAGCTTCATGTGTTCTCCAGCTACAACTAGAAGGAGGCTCCGACCCCCTATATTTTTAGACTACAACCTGAGGGAAGCTACAACTCCCCAATTCTCTAACTACAACTAGAAGGATGCTACAACCCACTATGTTCTTCGGCTACAACTAGAAAGTGGCTACAACCGCCTATCCTTGCCCCATCCAACCACCCTGAAATATAAGTGTCAATTGAAGAGACCATTTCCACATTGTTACTATGAGACATGCCACTGTAAACATGTACCACCGACATGTAGCCAACCTGTACCATTGCCCTGTAATCAACATGTACCTGAACTGACTCTGTACCAACCAAAACAAACAGATACATGACCTATCTATTCTGCAGTGTGCGTATGTACACACCCTATCTATACTGCAGCGCACATATGTACATGCCCTATCTGTACTGCAGCCTCCATATGCCTTTTGAAAACTAGGGTTTTCTCTTTCTGAAAACTCTGACCTTCTTCAGCCTCTATCACAACAACCTGCAACATGTCACTATGTACAGACTATAATTGTTCCCTGTGCATACATCCTCATACATATCCCTTAACCAAATGTATATGTATCTCTATATTCATGTGCCATACAAGTATGTGTAATCATGAACAAGTATAATAACCCTCACATGAACTAGACATCAAACCCTTTCTGATATATAGCCTCTCAATACATCAACCACTTCACAAAAAAATCTCTCAACCATGTACCACAAAAACCCTTAACCATATGCCAAGAAATACAAGATGTGCCTCAACACTAACCAGATTTATCAATGATAAATATTGATTATACCAGCATTGTATTTCTGTAGATCTGACTTATACAAAAAGTCTCACGCAACCACTAATCTCTCTAGGGAAAATCCTCAAACCCCCATAACCATTTCTCATGTATACAGCAAAATCCAACTACTCATAGAAATAAGACATACCTTTTGAACCTGTAGATAGATATGATGTACCTGATCACTGTAGACCTTCCTGGGAGCTTGCTTTCAGAATCTAGAGACCCGACATCTTCATCTTCTCAAGTTTTTAGGATTTACCTTCATGTATGTGCCCTATTATACTGCTAGCCACGTACATACGCACCCTACTCCATTGTAGCCCGTGTACACCTAAAAAACTAGGGTTTTTCAGTATTTATGAAACTCTGAAACTTTCGTCGTCAACCCTTCGTGCTACCTCAGACTTGCACAGCTTCAAATGTATCAATGAGTACCTTCAATAAACCTTACACAATAATAGATATCCAATGTGCTCAATAAGCCTTGTTCTCTTATTTATACTTCCATGTAGCTTCCTCAAGGGGTTACCTTCTAACCAACTTAACCCAAATTCCTTCTTTTAGGGCTGACCCACTTCTAACCCACTTTGCTACAAATAGTAAATTCTCCACTTCTAGTTGCAACTAATTTATTTTTAATTATTTTCTTATTGAAAAAACTTAACCCGTGATTAACTCCTAGTTTCACTCACTTGACTAGTCAACTTCTTGTAGGAGATTCTAGAATATTTTTGACTTCTTTGACTTCTAGATAACTCATGAGGGTTCTCCAAATTCACAAGGCCATAACTCTCTAACCGTGAGGAGTTATGTGACATTCCACATATCACCAGAAATGGCATGACATGTACTATCTATCTACTATAGTATTATCTGCAAATATATTAATATTTATACCATTATACATCAATCAAACTGAATTCCCTTATCCATATTGTTGGCGCTAGCATAATTTTCTTCCAGACTTGCTTCAAGGGTTGCCATCAATGAAAACCAACCCAATTAATCAACAAACTCCAACTAAGCTATTGTTTGATCTTCAGTAAATATACACCACTTAAATTTGAATGGTCATGCACCCAATCAACAATTACTCCAACTCTTCTCTCATGCTTTCGGTTGTCACTTGATGGAAATCTACTAGTTTGTAACACACAACATTGAAATCATTCTCACCATGCTTTATGATTTCCCTTACCTGTACTTGGATCATAATAGATGTGTATTGTGACTACAACACTCTTCCATTAACAAATTTATCAAATAAAATAATTCATTGATCTTAAAACGAAACATTCAAGTCACTTCCCTAAGCCTCATTTACTTTATTTCACAAACCTGAAAGAGACTGTGCCAAATCAATAAAAATTTATAACATAAAAGTTGTAGATCTTGATGATATCTTCCCAATGATATAAGGAATTCTCAAAACAGGGATCAAAATAAAAATTTATGATGAAAATACTATTATATGTTTCCATACTATAGCTTTATTTCAAAAGTTGAAACAAACAATGCAGAATCAAGGAAAACTTATAACTATAAAATTATAGATATCAATGAGACATTTCCAATGGTATAATCCATGCCCCAAATGGAGTTCAAGACTAAAAGTTATTGTGAAAATACCTAAAGAGTCTTTTCTCTCATCGGTGAACCTTTTAGAACGTTTTTGGTGCTCGAGAAAAAACGTAACTTTTGGACGTCTGGAGAAAGGTTTGTCTCTCCCATCAGGAGTTGGAAAAAATGATTGGCTCTCCCACTAGGGGTAGGTAAAAAGGTTTTTCCTTCCCATCAGGGTTCAGTAAAAAGTTTTGGATTTCCCATTGGGGGTCGGCAAAAAGGTTTGACTCTCCCATCGGGGGTTGAAAAAAAGGTTTGGTTCTCTCGTCGAGGGTTAGTAAAATTGTTTGGCTCTCCCATCAGGGGTTGGAAAAAAGGTTTGGCTCTCCCATTAGGGGTTGGAAAAAAAGTTTTTCTTTCCCATTGGGGGTCAGCAAAAAGGTTTGGCCTTCCCATTTGGGGTTTCCAAAAAACATGATTTTCTTGTTGGGGGTTT
>JASDQU010680493.1:29555-44421 GCA_032191745.1 Picea mariana
CTCCAGCTAGAAGATCAATAAACTATGAATCCTGAAGGAGTCTTCGAGGATGTAACAATGTCTATTGATTCATGGGAGTATCCAACAAATTTTATAGTGCTTTAAACCAAATCTAAGATGAATGGGTGCCCCCTTATTCTAGAAAGATCTTGGCTAGCTACCACATATGCATAAATAAGTTTTAGGGTAGGAAATATGACCATTAAAAATGGTCAACATCAATAGAAACGTGTCCTCTACCCTCGTTCCAAGCCACATATTGAAATATAAATCCTTATGTGGGTAGGAAAAGAAAAAGGGGAGGAAACATTTTAGATAGTAGTACATTCTCTCCTTACCATTGAAACAACCTTGGCCATGAAAAACATAGATGAGGACAATTTTGTTTCAAACTACATGTTAAATATGTACCCTAGTTTTGTAAAATTTGAGGACTATAATGGCCAAGGACAACAAGGATAGTATAAATTTTCTACTGATTTAAAAGAGGTTTCTTGGATAGATCTACCCACGGCTGAGATTGACCAAACAATACTCAAAATAGTGAATACATGCCCCTCTAAAACTCTGAAAACCAACTCTAATTTGATTGTTATCCAAGATTAGCAATTACTAACTGTCCTTAAAAATCACACAAAACAAATTCATGGGATTAGAATTGATCTAGGTGGATATCGGCCACTGCCTACCTCTTCCACTAACTCAACGGTTCTCTATCTTCTTGGTATTTTTTTCTACATTTTTTGGGTCTCGAAATTCCAGGGTTGTTTTGAGGCCCTAAATGATGTTTTTTGGACATTCAAGAGGCCAGGGGTTACCATGGAATTCCATATCCCCCTAAAATATTTGTGATCCTTGGATATTTATTTCCAACAAGATATCATGCGCCCAAAACGGATATCATATGCAAAAGTTGTGCCCCCGATAAGTTAACATATTAACTAACCACCTATGGGCCCACAATAATTTTGGTGTTTCATCTTCCAGCGTTAGGGTTTTTGCTTCTTTGTTTTTTTGGATTCATGATAAAAGGCCCTTTTCAGCCTCTTTGTAATCATATTTTTGTGAATGACCGTATTCAACATCTCTTTCCTTTCAGAGATAAGCTACCACCATTCTAGCCATTTTGTGTTCTACAGTAATCTACTATTTTATTGATTAATATAAGTTGGGTTTCACTGTATTGTTGTACTCTCTACTATATTTCGAGGTGTGTTCCATTCATTCTCAATAGAATCTATATTGTTTTCCCTCCCCCCTTAGGAATCAATGGTGTCCCTTGCGTCAAGTTCCATCATCAGATGGAGAAACTTCTGATGAATTTGGCTTCCGGTGAGCCACTTGCCTCAATGAAGAAGTTGCCTTTCTTTAACAACCCAAAAGAGATGTATGTGTTGTTGGTGGGTGCCTTTTATCTATATATCCATGATTCAGTCAATTGTAACCTGCTCAAGGTAGTTAGGTTTGAGTTATGTAGGGGCCAAGTGGTCAACTACCTCTGAGGTGTCTAGTAGAGGTGGAAAATATGGGCAAAGGAGCTCCACATTAAAGACTGGATGCAGACCAAGAAATGGGGGAATACTTAATTCAAAAGCATTCTCACCTACAACCTTGGTGATGGTGTAAGTTTTTCAAAGTGGGAAAATCTTGCAATGGGGTCCTGCAAGTTTCTCTTTCTACAAATGTAACCAGACCTTATCACCAACCTGAAACTTGTGTGGAACCCGATGTTGGTCATGTCGTTGCTTGTACTTGGAATTGGCTTTCTGCAATATATCACGAACTTGTTGGCCGATGTGATGAACCATTCAATAAATTTGTTTTCCTTATTAGCCTCAATTTGATAGGTAGTAGAAAATTCATAGTCACTATTGTATAATTGTGGCCACCCATAGGTCTCATGCCCAAAAAAGTTAATAATAGTGGTTAGTGCCATAACTGGGGGTCGAATGAGGCAGTTTGCAACATGGTTTGTGATGCCCCTCTTATACTTGATGTTCAAGTGGAATTATTGTTGATATGTGGACCACTTATGTTGGTGGTCATTTTGTAAATTTACTTGTTTCTGCGTGAATTGCAGAGGCATGTGATGAGTGTGGATGATCGTTTCCTTTCCTAGAATATTATTCTTCCAATGTCAACATGCCTACACAATGAAGTACATATCATTGTCATAGGTGGGATATCTGCAAACAAAACCATATATATATTCACTATGATAGGCCATCGGATGTCCCTGTTGAGTGAGGACTGCACTTATATCATAGCCAGAGGCATCTGTATCAATCTCAAATGGTTGTTGCAGGTCTGGCAGCATGAGGACTAGTGTAGAGCATAGGTGGTGTTTCAGATCCCGGAATGTTTGTTTTTGTGACTCGAGCCAGGAAAACTTGGCTTTATCTCTACCCTTGGTCACTTGACTTAAGAGCCAAGCGATATGAGAGAATCCCAACATGAACCTACAATACAAGTTGGTGAGGCCCAAGAATCCGCAAAGCTTTGTCATAATCTTTGGGGTTGGCCAATCATGAATGAATTGGATCATGGTTGGGTCCACATGCACCCCATGTTCATCCATGATGTATCTCAAATTCACTGCCTGCCAAATTATCATTTCTCCAGATTGGCGTATATATTGCATTATCGTAGGGTTCCCATAACCTTTTGGAAATGTTGCACATGTTTTACCCAGGTCTAGCTAACTATGACGACATCATCCAAATATACAACCACAAAAGAGTTTGTGAATGGCCACAATATATCATACATCATCCTCGTGAATGTTTTTCTAGCATTAGTCAATCCAAAAGTCATCACCAACCAATCAAAAAGGCCTTCTTTATATTTTAAGGTTGTTTTTCATACATCGGTTTGTTCTCTTAGAACCTAGTGGTAGTTAAACTTTGGATCAATCTCACTAAAGAACTTGGTGCCCTTAAGTTGATCAAGAAGATCGTCAATATGGGGGATCGGGTATCATTTCTTGATAATGATCTTGTTAAGGGATCTATAATCAATACAGATTCACCATGTCCCATCCTTATTCTATATTAACACAATTGGGATCCCACGAGGTGAGGATCTTGATCGGATGTGGCCCTTGCAAATGAGCTTGTGAATCTGACGCTTTATTTCCTTAAAGGTAGCACCTATATATTGGGCCATTGGTTAAGGGTGCACCAAGTATCAAGTCAATGGAATGTTTGACCTGAAAGTGTAGAGGCATCCTTGTAGGTGAAGTGAAGATATCTCTATATTCCACTACAACCTTGTCCACTTGCTTTTGTCATGTAGAGAGATCTTGTGCATAGGTTGTGGCAGTCGCAATGATATTTTTTTCACCTTCTGACCAGACCATTAAGAGGACAAACTTTGTAGTCTAAGATATTACCTTCCTAAAAGAACATCACAAACTTCAAGTGGGACAACATCACACATTACCCCATATTTGAAGGGCTTGATGTTGTAGGAAATGCGACATTGTTGGTGGCGCGAAGGTCTCATCCTTGGCTCAACTGACCGATGGTGTATGGTTGATGGTGTGGCATTGTCAAAAACTTTTGTCTCTTGACAACCTTGGATGAAATTAGGTTCTTCTAGCTCTCATTGTCAAAAATGAAATGTAGTGGGGTCCCCTTCACCCACATATATGAATGGAAGAGGTGCTCCCCCTCCTCAAGCTCCTCTGACTTATTTGGTTGAATCTTTGTGATTACAATGGTAGTATTGGGTTCTAGATGAATGATCCACTTTCCTTGTTTCGAATTAGAGTTTGATTCAAGGTCCAACTCATTTTATTTAATCTCATCCAACAATGATTGTTTCGAGCAGCATTCATAAGTGTTGTGCCATGGGATTTTGTGGCTCACACCACTTTTCAGTGTCCTTCTTTGTCTTCACATTACCCTTACTTTCTTGTGGCTTGGAATGGTTTCCTCGAGGTAGGATTTCCTTGTTATGCCCATTTTTCTATGATTTAGGGTCACATTTACCATACTTCTAATGTTGTGGATTTGTAGACCTGAACTCTCGTTTATTTGGTTTCTTAAATTTATGTTCAATTTTAACAACATATTGATGAGAAACTTGTTAAATTATACCTAACCTAACACCAGATAGTTAACTCGAAATAAAATCACATTATTTATTAACTACACAACTAGCTTTTCAACGAAAAACTCAGCGGAAGCATAAAACAGAAACCAAACACATTTTCACACAAGATTCAAGTAAACACCCCTGGAAAAACCCTTGTGGGGAAACTAGTTCTGAGTTTAATTATGCTTGGGCTCACCTCTTGGGATAATGGCCCTTAGAGGATTATAATGCAATGATAGCCTAGCCATTGGGATTTTAGGTGCATGGGAGAGAGTCTCATGTGTGTAGACTGAATAAGGAATTTTATGGGCTGAAACAAGCTCCCAAAGCTTGGTATTCTAGGATTGATGCCTACTTGCAGCAGTTGGATTTTGAGAAGAGTGAGGTAGATCCCAACCTGTAATTCATTGTGGTTGGAGAGGATCCTCTCATAATTTTGCTATATGTTGATGATATTTTCATTAAAGGGTTCAAAGACTCATTTCTAGCTACAAGGAGAGCCTTGCTTCAAAGTTCGAGATGAAAGACAATGGACTCAAGCATTATTTTTTGGGGTTGGAGGTTTGGCAAGAGCCTGGACACACCTTTCTGGGACATGGGAAGTATGCTTTTGACATTCTGAGGAGATTCCAAATGGAGGACTGTAAGCCCATGTCCACACCCATGATTACCAACTAGAAGAATCTCAATGCCTCTGAGTCACAGTTGGTTGATCCCACATTATATATTGAATTGATCGGTTCATTGATGTATTTGGTCAACACCAGACCAGATATTTGTTTTGTTGTCAACACTCTTAGTCAGTTTATGGTGGAGCCTAGGAGAGTGCATTGGGTGGCAGCAAAACATGTGCTAAGGTATCTTTGTGGTAAGATGGATTATGTCCTGGACTATATGAAAGGGGATGGAGTTCGATTGGTGGGCTATATTAATTTAGATTGGGCAGGATGTGTCAGTGATAGGAAGAGTACTTCAGGACGATGTTTCAGATTGGGCTCAAAAGTGGTGTCTTGGTTCAATCAGAAGCAGAAGTCAGTGGCTTTGAGTTCTGTTCAGGTTGAGTATATAGTTTCCAATCAGTCCAGTTGTGAGGCCATTTGGCTTCGCAAGTTGTTGGTGGGATTATTTGGTGTGCAGTTGAGGCCTACGGTGATTTACTATGACAATCAGAGTTGTATCAAACTCTCTGAGAATCCATTTTTTCATGACATGTCTAAGCACATTGAGATTCGATATCATGTAATCTGGGATTACGTTCAAAGAGGACCAATTGAGATACAGTATATATCCACAAATGAGAAGGTTGCAGACATACTCACAAAATATTTGGGGAAAGGCAAGTTTGTGCCTTTCAAAGATAAGCTTCGGGTGGTGAGTAACACCTTCCTTGGTAAGAGAGAGTGTTAAAAATAATTAAAAAGAACCTAGGCAAGTGTTTCTCATCACCTAGGTGCCTAGGGGGTGGGAAAATGCCTAATGTGGACCCTAGTCATTTAATTCATGGGATATGAATTATAAGTGACTTTTTGGACTTAGGGAAAGTGGGTGAGTTAAGTGATTCAATCTCCACTGTTCATCTTGTCTAATATCAACCCTTGGTTCAGATGACCTTTCACCTTCCCTCAATGAATCAATTAGGGTAAGGAGACGCACCACATTCTTTCATTCTTTCTTATTGAGTTTTGAGAGAGGCAGATGAGAAGTGAGTCGAGAAAGAGAAAGTAAGAGACTTGCAGAGATTGGCATGATTCCCAAGAAAATGAAGAAGCACAAATCTCTAGGAAGAACTTGCAGTCAGCTATAGAGGTCGTACATTACATATTTGGAGGAGTCGTACAACATTTTTGAGCACAGAAACCGATAGACACCTACAAATTTATGAGACTGTGTTGGGCACGAATTCATAGGAAACCGTACAGTTGTATTTGGCACAGAAATCGAGAATATGAACAACATGATTTTTTGAGTGATTTTGGAACAAAAATCATGTGTAGCTATTCTAAATTTCTGGAAATTATCAACATCATGCTAATATGAATTTCAAGATATTTCAGACTGCAATAAATACTCTGCATGCCATACACAGTATGAATTTATGGGCACAGAAATTGAGGAGCATATTCTGGGTAGTTTTGTGACATTTATGGGTTGCACTGAAATTGAGATAAGTCAGTATTAATTGTTGATTTATGTGTTGATGTAAAATATACAGTTTTTTCTATGAATAATCAATTCTTCTCTCTCTCACTAGTTTCCCACATTGGGTTTTCCAGGGTCATATTTTTGACTGAAAATTTTCGAGTTATTGTGTTGTTGTTCATGTCATTTATTTCTATATTTATTACTGTTCAGAATCCTCATGTTTCAGTTTTGAGATATGTTTATATGCTGAGAATATGTTGCTATCATAAAACTGGGTTGTGGGCATTAAACCATGATTAGTCTCAGTGAGAATTGAAACTAGGTTGGGTCTGAAATTTTTACACAAATCCCAATGAACAGATTTCCAAGAAATCCATATTTGTTTGGATGTACCTATGTAAGCCACTATGGTACTTCAAAACTAGGTGTCACTCAGAGTATCTAATACCCATCTTTGAGAAAAATGCATGGAAGATGTTGGTGTACTCTGACACCATCTGTTCACTCTCCTGATGCAGAGTCATGCATCTCGTGTATTGGTCATCATAGTTACCAGTAGGGTAGAATTCCTCCTTGAGGGCATCAAAAAAGGCTTCCCAAGTGGGTCCTCTCCTAAATTTCATAGACTCATCTTCGTTGTGTCTCTCCCAGTAACTTTCCTACCAATCTTTGACATGGGGGAGGGCTTTAAGGAGCGTGAAGGTGATATTTTCGACGTTGGAAATTTTTTGAACAGAGTAATAAACCTCTAACATATTTAACGATTTCTCCAAAGCAACTACATCTATATGGAATTGAAATAAAGGGATATTAAAGTTAACTTTTACCTTGAAGGGTGTCACACCTCTGAAATGGGTGCTTATTGAAGGTGTATCGCCTGCCATTAGGAGTCATTGAAGGATCTGGGTGAATTTTTCCATCATCTCGTTCCTCTGTCGCACGAGGGCTTCCTCGAGCAACATCTTGAAAGGAACTCATGCTCTATCATCTCTCTTTTCTTCCATCATTGGAGGTTTCTTGGGCTAGCGAGAGCAGTCATCCCCAAGTGAAACTAGCTCGAGACACAATTCTTTATACCCTAACCTTGTCAAGGACATGCATCGAGAAATAATAAGGAGCAGATTGTTATGATACCATTAATAAGGATTATATTGAGAACAAAAATGGAATGACACAGAAATATAGCAAAGAGTACAACAATATAGTGAAACCCAACTTCTGTTAATTAATAAACTAGTAGAATATTGTAGAACATAAACTAACTAGAATGGTGGTAGCATATCTCTAAAGGGAAAGAGACGTCGGTTACACTCATTCACAAAAATATGCTTACAAACAGGCCAAAAAGTTCCTTTTATCATGAACCCTAAAATAAAAAGAATCAAAAAATCTAAACATCAAAACCCCAACCCTGGAAGATGAAACACCAAAAGTATTGTGGGCCCCAAGGTGGTTAGTTGATACATCAACTTTTGGGGGGGCACAACGTTTGCATACGATCTTTGTTTGGGGCGCACGATAGCTCATTGGAAAGAAATATTCGAGGATTACAACTTTTTATTGGGTCTGGGTATGCAATGGAAACCCCTTGAGTGTCCAAAAAACATTTTTTAGGGCCTCAAAACAGCCCCGGAAGTTTGGGACCTGAAAAACTACCAAGAAGATAGAGAACCGTTGAGTTAGTGGAAGAGGTGGGCGGACAACAATATCCACCTGAATCAACAAGGTTATGAAATGCATTCACCTAGATATCCATACACACCACATCTACATCAAGGATGAATTATGCATATTATTCAACCTCAAAGAAGACTGAACCCCGCCTTGAAAGACATATATAAGGGAGACTCTACAAAAACTTTTTGATGCATGATTGATTTACCCAATCTCTAATATTGAATGTTATTCACCCCTAGTGATAATTATTAATAAGAATAAAAAATGGAGGGTTTTTTTAGGTTATAGAGAGCTCAACAAAGCCACAAGGAAAGACTACTTCCCCTTACCGTTCATTGATCCAATACTTGACATCTTAGTAGGTAAAAAGTACTTTTAATTCTTGGATGGTTTTAGTGGATACAAGAAAATATAAATCATCCTTGAGGATTAAGATAAAAATACATTTACTTTCCCTTGGGGTACATTGCCTACAAGGTCCTTCCCTTTATCTTTTCCAATGCTCTTGCAACTTTCCAAAGAGTTGTACTCATCATATTCTCATATATAGTTTGTGGCGTTGTAGATATCTACATGGATGACTTTACACCTTGTGGAAATTCATTTCAAGAGGCCTTGATCAATCTTGAAAATGTGCTAAAAAGGTCTGAGGAAATGAACCTGCCATTAAGACATGAAAAATGCAACATGCTCCAGGGATTGTCCTAAGTCACCATATCTCCTCTAGAGGGATTGAAGTTGACCAAGATAAGGTGAACATAATCAATAAATTGACTAACCCCCCAAAAGAAAAAGATGTAAGAAATTTTCTTGGCCATGTAGGGTAATACAAGAGCTTTATCTAAGTTTTTAGCAAACCAGTTCCCCCCTTGTTCACATTGTTATCCAAGGACATTGACTTCATCTGGACAGAAGAATGTCAAACAACCTTCAAAAATATAAAGAAAATATTATCTCAACCCCTATATTGCAAGCTCCCAAGTGGAATATTTCATTCCACATTCACACAAATCCATCTCATAAATCATTAAGGGCAACTCCAGGCCAACAAGAAGATAAGATCCCTTTTGCAATTTTATTTATAGGCAAAATATTATATGTAGTAGAACTGAATTATACTGTCACTGAGAAACAATTTCTTGCAGTTGCATATGCCATAACAAATTTAGACACTATGTCATTGGATATCTAGTTTTTCTGCATACAAATCGTGATACCATCAAATATTTACTGAACAAAGATGATATTAATGGAATAATTAGATGGGGACATTCAATTTATAAACTGGATTGATAAAAATGGATGCTAGGGTTCTGCTCTAAAACCTGCACCATCCGTTGCCTCTCTCCCACAGTCGCAGCCATGGAGGTCGAGGGAGCGGTGCCCCCAACCCCCTCCTACAGCACTGTAACGGGAAAGGAGCACGGCTCCAATATTTCGAAACGCCCAACATTCGAACTCCCAGCCGACATGCAAAAAATAATCTGGGAGGATGAAATGTCGAAGGAAAAGCCAATGGATATCAACCTGGAAACCATAAAATCAAGATCTCACTGAACCCGGGAACCTGGAAAATGCATTCCACAAGCATCAATCTCTCCCAAATACACCATCATCTCACCGAGAATGGAGGATCAGAAACAATACATGCACGACTTTGCTCTAATAGGAAAACTCCTAGGATTATGGCCCTTAGAGAAAGACCTGGTCAAATGGATTCAACATTGGTGGAAACCCAAGGGCCATTACAACCTCCAACTAGGATCAAAAGGCTTCTTCACAATCATATTACACAATCTGGAGGATAGGAATCAAATCTTTGAAGGCGGGCCGTACTTCTATAGCTCGGCAGGCCTGTTTCTCTAATTCTAGATGGAAAGATTCAGCCCGAAAAAAGAAGACTTCACACATGCTTCAGTCTGGTTACGGCTCTACTCGCTTCCACGGAAATTCTGGCTGGAGGAGATCCTTGCAAGGATTGGCAACACCATCGGCAGCTACGTCAAAGCTTCGGAGGCAACAAAACAACGAAGGTACACTGCCTATGCCCGCATATGTGTCTATTTAAATATTTCTAAACCCCTCCCCGAAACCATCATCTTGGACTATCAAGACAAGGAATGGGCACAAACCCTAGACTATGAGCATATCCCCTTTCGTTGTCGCAAGTGTCACGAGAACAACCATCTTTTCCGAGAATTCCCTTTAAATAACCTCCCCGAGACAACTCAGGAAGACTCTGACAAACCCAAGGACAGCTTCACCCAGGTCACGGGTAGACGAAAGCATCAAATGAAAAGGATGCCACCCTAGGCACCGGCTGGAACCCCCACCAAGAATTCGTTTGATGCCCTTCAAACCCCGGTGGATACCCCCTCTTCCTCCACCAACCCCCGGACAACCCCTACAACCGACCAACTCTCTGCCACACAGGATCCCCCTGCTCTCTCCTCCTCACAACCAATAGTCGCGGCAACCTCCCTTCCAACCAATCTCGGGCCGGATATGGGATATCTAGACACAGATCTGGAGGATCAGAGCTAGCAGGAATCGATATGGCACACCTGAAACAAGCCTATCACAAGCAACAACTATATATAATACCACCTGACCAGCTGCACAAGGTGCATAAAGTCTTCCTTAACTCTTATGTCGGAGGTAAAGCCTGAGCCATCACAAACCTGGGAATACAAAAAAAAACCACCAAGGAACAATGAAAAACAACAAAGGAGGAGAAACAAAGAGGCAGGAAACCGAAACACCAGCTCATCCAGGACGTCGACAACTTCCTTGTCAACTCAGGTCAAATTCAATTGATCTCAGATAGCTTCCCCCCCCTCCAACCCCCACCGTCCTCATGAAGATACTATCCTGGAACATAAGAGGCCTCAACACGAGCAAACAAACCTTGCTCAAAGACAAAATCAGGAAGGAACAACCAAACATTCTACTCCTACAAGAAATGAAACGTGCAGACATAGAGGCACAGACCACACTCTAGCGATGTTGGACACAGGCAAAGCATGTGGCAGTGGATGCTAATGGAGCAACGAGAGGACTGGCACTGCTCTGGAATCTAGCCACCATCTTGCTTGACAATTTTTTCACTTCCAAGTGGACCATCACAGCCTCCTTTCACCTTATTGGCTCGAACAAACAAGGCTACATCATGAACATATATGGACCCCCTATACTAGGGGATAAATAAGCATTCCTCCGGCACATAGAGTGGATAGCAGATCTATTAGGCCCCCAAAGGTGGATCCTTGGGGGTGACTTCAACATGATCACAGGGATGGAGGAGAAAAAAGGAGGCAATCGCTTCCTGGGAAATGACAGCCTTCTCCTCAACCATACCATAGGCCATCTGAACCTCATTGACGTTGAAACATATAATGGGCCTTTCACCTGGTCCAACAAACGCACGAGAGCCCAACATATATCTAGCAGATTGGACCGCTTCCTCATTTCTAAAGATATCATGATAGATGGTCTAGCTTGGAATGCCATAGTCATTGATGCAGCGGGCTCAGATCATTGGCCAATTCTTCTAACCCTTAACATTACCGGCATCCTTGGACGAAATCCCTTCTATTTCGAAAAATTCTGGTTGACTCACCCGGACTTCCAAGCAAACATCAAGGCTTGGTGGGAAGCGGTGGCCATCCAAACGGGAACCCCGATGTACAGATTCCAAAAAAGACTAACAAACCTTAAGAAGCAACTCAAAACTTGGAACAAGACCACCTTTGGAAATATCTTCCAAGCTCAGGAACTTCTCCAACAGCGAATGCAAACACTACAGCATCAAATCAGAACACAGGGTCTAACGGAAGCCATAAAATTACAGGAAACACTTCTCAACCATCAGATTGTTGACAGGAAAGCACAAGAGGAGGTTCTCTGGAGACAAAAATCTCTCATCACTTGGCTGAAAGAGGGGGAAAAAAACACTAAATTCTTCCACAGATCGATGGTACAGAGGTGCCAGTCCAATCACATTACAGATCTCATTTTAGCGCAAGGCACAAAAATACAACAACATGCAGATGTGGAAAAGGAGCTGCTTACCTACTACCAATCTCTCCACACAGAACCCCCAACTGATCGCTTGCAATCCATAGCTTCTATCCTCAATCACATACCCAAGGAGGTCACCAAGGAGAAAAATGAAGCAATGATGAGACCAATCACTCAAGAGGAGGTAGATCAGTCGCTAAAGGCCACCCCGCTCGGCAAGGCACCTGGACCAGACGGCTTCACCTCTGATTTCTTTCACTATTGTTGGAATATCATCTGTAAGGATGTGTGGGAAATCATTGAGGACTCTAGAAGATATGGAAAGGTACTTCAAGCCCTCAATGCAACTTTTCTCACCCTCGTCCCTAAATAGATTCACACCACCTCTCTAGCTCACTTCATACCCATAGCCCTCTGCAACGTAATCTATGAACTCCTAACAAAGATCATTTCCACCAAGATCAAGCCCATCTTACCATTCCTAATCTCCCCTAAGCAATTTGTTTATGTAGAAGGGTGCCAGATTCTGGACAGCGTCATCGTGGCTCATGAAGTTATCCATTCCCTCCACTCCACTAAAACTTAGGGCATGCTCCTAAAGCTGGATCTCTCCAAAGCCTTCGACAAGCTAAACTGGGGATACTTGAAATCCACTCTCCTAGCCTTTGGCTTCGATCCCGCCTAGGTATCTTGGATTGTTAACCTCACCTCTTCAGCACTATTCTCAATCCTCGTCAATGGTGTCCCCACCAAACCCTTCTCCCCCTCAAGAGGAATTAGACAAGGAGACCCTCTCTCGCCCTTCCTTTTCATCCTCATGGCAGAAGGGCTCAGTTGCACGCTTAAAGCAGCCATCAGGGACCACTCTCTATTGGGCCTCGCCCCCAAGGCATTTCTCCCCCCATCTCTCATAGCCAATTTTTAGACAACCTCCTTCTGATGGGAATCTCCACCGCCAGAGAAGCCCATTGTTTCAGATCCACCATTGACCTCTTATGTGAATCTTCAGGCATGGAGGTGAACTTAACCAAATCCCAGGTCTTCTTTTTCAACACACCTTTAGTCATCCAAAACCTTCTCACTCACCTCCTAGGCCTTACCCGCAGTGTCCTTCCATCAGTCTACCTGGGCATCCCCCTCATCGATAACTCTCTCAAGAATGCCTCTTGAAACTCCTTGCTATCCAATTTCAGGAAGAGACTCTCCCTCTAGACCTTTCGAGCTCTCAATCTACCTGGGTGCCTCGTTCTCCTTAAATCCGTCCTCCAAGCTCTCTCGATCTACACCTTTTCTACCTTAGTGGCCCCGAGTTATATCCACAGCACCCTGAGATCAATCCAAAAAATCTTTCTATGGCAAGGTGTTAAGGAAGGATGCAAAATCTCCTTGGTAAGCTGGCAAAAGCTCTGTAACCCAAAAAAAGCAGGTGGCCTCAATTTACGTGACCCATCCACTCTTAAAAAATTCCTCAGTGCTAAAATCTGGTGGCGATGGTTGAAAATACCCCAGGATCTCTGGGCACATTTGTGAAGGAAAAAATATACCCCTACTACCCCGGAAAAAGAACTCATAAGATGGAACTGTCAAAGCCCAGGTTCACCCATTTTGAATGTTTCCAGAAATAATCAAGGGCTTGTCATGGACCACTCGTTCTGGGAACTGCAAAATGGCACTTCAACAAACTTCTGGAGTGACTCGTGGCAACAAATCCCCGCCTTGAACACAAATCCCAACCTCAGAGACCTCATTCCCCTTACAACTGTCGCGGGACTACACAAAGTCATCGATTTCTAGAAGCCCTTTGATCCAGGAGAATTATGGTGCACCTAGAAAAACACTCACGAGCATCTAAATATTCCCCTACATGTCAACCTCTGACCCCTACAGGAGCACCTCGCCTCCAGGAAAATATTCAGTCAACAAGGGGAGGACATCCTCAGGTGGGGCCACTCCCCCACAAGCGCCTTCAAAATTCCTGAAGCGTATTCCCTAAAAACAAATCACAACACCTTGCCTCATGAGGAAATTTGGGAAAAAATCTGGGATATGAAATATTGGCCGAAAGTCGGCACCTTTCTCTGGTTAGTGGCACATGATAGCATCCTCACTTGGGATAACTTAAGAAAATGAACTTTCATCGGGTCGTCTTAGTGTAAGCTCTGCGAACAAGAGGAAGAAACTCTAAATCATCTCCTCAACCTCTGCCCCTATAGCTCGTGCATTTGGGACCAGAGCGCCAGCATCATGAGAAGATCGGATAGAAACTGCCTAGGCCCAAAAGATACTATTGCAGGATGGAGAAGATCGATCTTCCACTCTCCCATTCTTAATAGAATATGGCAACTTCTCTCAGGCTTCATCCTATGGCAGATATGGAAAGAGCAAAACAGAAGAATTTTCAACTCAGTCACCAGAACGTGGCAAGAGGTTTGGAACACAATCCACACCAATATCAATGAAACCATATCGTTGCATCCCTGGACGATGCAGGACCTGCAAAGCCCTTAGAATGAACATCACATCATCAAATCTTGGAACATAAATATCACCCCAACCCCGAAACGGCCCAGGGCAGCTGCAGGCCGCATGAGAAGCCCCACCCTTTGGGAAGCTCCACCTCTGAATTTCTTTAAACTCAATTTTGATGGAGCCTCCAAAGGGAACCCACGACCAGTTGGGTACGGGGCATTCATCTGCAACAGTGATGGAGAAATCCTACACATCCTGGCAGGTAACATGGGGCATACTACCAACAACGCTGCAGAAATCTGGAGCCTTCTCTGTGGGTTACAAGAAGATTCAGAGCTACATCTCTTTCCTCTCATCGTGGAAGGTGATTCGCAAATAGTTGTCAAGCTCCTCTCTCATCTAATCAATGGGGCAGATCCAGAGAAATTATCTCCCAACTGGTGACTCACGAATGGGCTCT